>CAUYQG010159785.1:0-37591 GCA_963574415.1 Tarsius wallacei | reverse complement strand
AGCTTAGCCGGGCTCAGTGGCTCAGCCTGTAATCCTGCGCTTTGGGAGGCCGAGGTGAATGGATTGCCTGAGCCCGCGGGTTCGAGACCCACCTGGGCAACTTGGCAAGACCTCATCTCTACAATAAATCAAAAATTAGCCAGGCATGGTTGTGCACACCTATAGTTGCAGCTACTTGGAAGGCTGGGGCGGAAGGATCGCTGAAGCCCAGCAGGTCGAGGCTGCAGTGGCCGCTCCTGGCCACTGCACTCCAGTCTGGGTGACAGAGTGAGACTCCAACTTAAATAAATAAATAAATAAAAAGTTGAGGCCATGGTGAACCATGATTGTGCCACTGACCTCCAGCGTGGGTGACAGAGTAAGACCCTGACTTAAAAAAAAAAAAGAGACTGTAAGACTTTTGAAATAAAATCTCAGCTTTTTATACATGGTTTCTGTCTTTACTTGGGCTCCCCCAAAAGCTAACCTTAAATAAAACTAGGATATACTGTATATAGGTTACTTATTTGAAAGATGAAACCAGGAAACAAGCTGCTGTGAGCAACTGGGGCAAATCCTCCTGGGGGCCCTCTGAGGAATTTTGTAGAACACATCTCAGAACTGCCCCACTGAGAGATAAGAGAGGTAGAATATTTATCTACAAACTCTTGCCTCTCTTTGGTTGAAGGTGGAACCTGGGGTGTTAAGCCCCTTGCCCCTCCAGCCATTCCTGCATACTGGTCGAGGTGGTCATTACCCAGAGAGAAGCACTTATGGGAATTGTCTGCAGCTGACTTCTGGGCCAGGCACTGTCAACAGAAGTTACCATCTTCTTTCCAAAAAGCATAAACAGATATCGTTTTCTAGTTTGTGAATTTTGAAAATATGGAGCATGTTAATCTTTTGAAGCTTTGAAAATTAGGTCGGGCACGGTGGCTCAAGCCTGTAATCCCAACAATTTGGGAGGCTGAGGCAAGAGGATTGCCTGAGACCAGGGGTTCGAGACCAGCCTGGGCAACTTGGTGAGACCTCTTCTCTACAATAAATCAAAAAAATTAGTCAGGTGTGGTGGATCGCCTGAGCCCAGCAGGTCAAGGCTGTGGTGGCCATGAGCGTGCCACCGCACTCCAACCTGGGTGACAGCGTGAGACTCCAACTCCAAAAAAAAATAAAATAAAGAAAATTAAATTGTGCTTTTCCCACAAGCCATTTCTCATGTTTTATATGATAGGAGGGAAAGAGATGATAAGGGCATCTTGAGTTGCTGTCACTATATTTGGCTTTAGAATCTTCTCCTACACAGGAAGCGCTTGGCTGATCATCCACAGAATTTCCAATTTTCTGAATCGACAGAATGCTGCAGGATGGCACTCACAGAAAAATCAGGCTGATGTGCCCACAGAAGAGGCTGCCTTAATTCCAATGCCTTTAGAAATAAATCATTTGAGTTTTCAGGATTAAAGAAATGGATTTTCTTTCTATTGAGAAGAACCCCTTTGGACCACTTAGACAGGTGTACAATTGCTCTACTATGCTTCTGGTTGTGTTGCTGCTGGCCCCATTGCCTCAAATTACATGGGTGATTTGCATGCAGAAAGAAAGGGAAGGAAGACATTTATCTGTAGGGAGAAAGGGGTGCAGGAGAAGAGACTAGTACATCTTTCATTTCTCTGTTTTCTGGCTCAACATCAGGGACTGGGTCTGATTACTGGATTTAGGGGTGTCAAGCAGGCTGCTCTGCACCCTGGAATCAAGTTGAAAAGCTGTTGCTTCCAAGGTGCAGACCAGTGCCTTCTTCAGCTTTAAAGGGCCACATGGGACCTCTGAACAGCCAGAGAGATGTTTTCACTCTTTCTGTGCTATGCCATGTATAGTGTCTGGGAAGAAATAAGGCTGGAAGTCATGTGGCTCCTTCAGCATGTGGAGGAACTTGCAGCTCTGGAAACCCGGGAGTGCTTGAGCAGTGGGGGAAGCCTCCCTGAAGAGCAAGAGGCAGCAGACATCAGTAGGAAGGGCAGAGGATAACGCCGGAGGAAACCTGCCCACCACCACCCTGCATCTCCGTGAGTATTTCTGAGACAGCCCAAGGGGTATTGGGTAGCTCCAGTCTCAAGTCGCATAAGGGGAGGTGGGAGCCAATAATCTAACCAAGTGGGAATAAAGGCATGTTTCACAACAGAGAGATAAGGCTTGAGCCTAAGAGGCCTGGTTATGATATATGAGGCTTGAGTTACAAGTGGAAAACTGGCCGGATGCAGTGTCTCATGCCTGTAATCCCAGCACTTTGGGAGGCTGAAGCAGGAGGATCGCTTGAGGCCAGGAGTTCAAGATCAGCCTGGACAACATAGTAAGACTGCCTCTCTAACCCTCCCCCGCCCCGCCAAAAAAAAATCCAGGCATGGTGATGCATGCCTGTAGTCCCAGCAACTCAGGAGTGAGACAGGAAAATCATTTGGGCCTTAGAGTTGGAGGCTGCAGTTAGCTAGGATCCCACCACTGCACTCCAGTATAGGTGACACAGCCAGACCCTGTCTCTAAAAAATAAAAATAAAAACATTGGAAAACTGACATGTCCTTACCAACTTCACTAAATGAGAGTCATGTGTTTCTCTTTCACAATTCCAATTCTTTGCTGCTTTTAGTACTCTCCAAATATAGATCAGAGGCACACAAGAGATCAACTTCCAGCAAGCTGAATAAGTGGTCTCCTAGGGATTAACTCCTGTCTAAGGTTTAGGTTAAAAGCTGTGGGTACCATATGTGAGTTGAGTGTCTTGTGTTGAACTGGCTCATTTGTGTGGGTTTGGGCAGTTCTATGGAGCATCATGGGGCCTTTCTTCCTGAGCTCTGAGTTTTAGGCAGTAGCACTAATTATGGTGATTAGATATGGACAGTAGTTATTAACCAACTTGTTCTATTTTACTACCACCTTATTTAAAAGCAATTACAATAGAGGAAATATAAGCTTCACTTCTCTTTTGAGGTTTAGAGAATACATGAAACAAAGTTTTACCTGTATTCCTAAGCAAGGAATTACTCCCATTATCAGATAGAAGTGAAATTTCTATCCCAAAGAAAAGTCTAGATACTTAGTCCATTTTGCTGGACAACATTTTTTTCTTTGGCTATTTTAAGAAATGTCAACGGTTTCTCAAAAAGTGCCCTACAGTTAAACAGTCGTAACCAGTGGATGAAATAATAATAAACAAGTTTAATCACTGACTTCTCAAAGATTTTAACGTGCTTGTGTATACGGTCTGACTTTCATGATAGGGGACTAGGAATAGGCGTCCCACGTCCCACAGACAAATATATTCAGGACACTACCAGTCCACTTTGAAGAAGGTTGGTGCTCTAACAAAATTCTAAAAATGTCATAGAAGATGGGTATGGAAAAGCACCACCCAGATTTCCTTTCGAGGAAGGATTTGCTGTCCAGCTTCAGGGAATTTGATTGCAGACTGCATCTGTATCTCCACTGCAAGGGGCTGCCCTGCCCTTCCATGAACAACACATTCGGAGACTGAGTGAGGTAAGTAAAAAGCATCTGCCCTCTTGTCCACCTGCAATAGTAAATACTTGCAGATTGCTGAGGCTTTGTCAGGCCCGCAACACTTCTCCCTCTGCCCAGTCCTTCTTCCTCCCCTCCTTTTCACAGGGATTTATCCCCGGTCAACAACTTGCACCCCAGCATCTGCTTCCATAAAATTCAACCTGGACCATTACTTAAATTAAAATATGTGGGATTACTGCACTTGATAAGTGAAAACCCTTACATATCAATTTTACCTATTTAACAATTGTTAAGTTAAACAGCAGAACCAAGCATTGGGTACCTAGGCTAATTATAAACGGAATATTTTCTATAACAAGTTGTTTTTTTACTCTATTATCTAATACAATTAATTAGACAAAAGTAATGTTTCTATTTTAGTATGTTTCAAGTTCTACTACTACAAAATCCAACGTACAAAAACTTGTTGAACTCAAAGTGGCTGAAATACTCCCCATATGTGAAAGTATTCTGTAAAATAAAATTGTTAATATTCTTAGTTGACTAAAACACTCTAATGGAAAGTCTGCCAATTGACCAAGGATCCTACTGGTTGAACTAAAGGAGGTTTACTTTGAAGAGTTCAGTCTTAGAAATATTTAAGGATGTGAAAAAACATTCCAGACATCTGTAAAACATTTTATCACATTAAGTGTCATGACCCAAACATTGAGGGTGGTATGGCTGTAGACCGGTCTGTATATTTCTAATCCTTTTATGCTACTGATAGACATAGCCACGAAAAGAAAGAAGAAAATAATCCATTTAGTCAGTAATTGGATTGTAAATAAAATTAAAAAGTGTAGAAAATGAATTGATGGGACAGAAGTTGAAATAAAAAAGGAATAAAGAAAATATATCCGTGGCTGAGACAACTTTAGCTCAAGCAGGTTAAAGACAAAGTCATTCAGGTGCAGTGTGGCTCACATCCATAATCCCAGCACTTTGGAAGGCCAAGGCAGGAGGACTGTTTGAATCCAGGAGATCGAGACCAACTTGGGCAAATAGGGAGAACTTGTCTCTATCAAAAAACTGAAAAAGTAGTTGGGTGTGGTGGCATATGCCTGTAGTCCCAGCTACTCAGAAGGCTGAGGTGGAAGGAATACCTGAGCCAAGGAGATCAAGGCTGTGGTGAGCTGTGATCATGCCACTGTACTCTAGCCTGGGAGACAGAGTGAGACCCCAACTCAATAAACAAACAAATGCAAAACAAAGACAGAGTCAATCATGGACAAAAAAATGCAGGGTTCTCCTGTTTAGGAAATAGGAAAATGATAGCCGAGAGACATGGGGTCAGGCCACTAAGTGACAGTGTCAAGAGTCTCAAGAATAAAGGGAAGGAAAAGGTTACATGCAAGCAACCACTTGTAGAATTGAGAAGTTTGTGTTTAATTCAAGCACTGCAAATAAAGACCATTAAAAATATTCACCAATGTTTCCACTCTTCAATCAAGTAGGAGCAGACATCAATTATTCATAGAAAGCCATCAGGTCTTTTAATAACATGAGGGTGCTAGAGAGAACTAGCATGAAAATTACCATTTTGTTGATTCTATTATTCCATAAATACCTTTAATTGTATTATTGCTTTTTATTATAGTTTGCATTTATTACATTCTTAGTATGTGTCTACATATGGGTTCACTCATTTAAGCAGATCTTCGAGGGTTTGATGTCAGAGATACTCTATCCTTCATTAAGTCTTGACTTTTCTCTGGAAAACTTGTTGGCTCTAGACTAGAAAGAAAGAAAAGTAATGATGTTAAAGTCAAGTCCACAAATATATGGACTGAAATTCAGAGAATCTGAGACCCTGGGTCGAATATGCTAACAGTTTTGAAACGAAGGGTGTCATACCCATCTTTCTCTTGGCTGGAAGAGTCTGATCCATAGTAACTACTGTTCTCTTGTTTCTGCACCCTTTATTTAACTTTACAATTCTTAAAACAAACTTGATTTTTGAGGCCAGTTCCTTCTGGGCAGCATAATCTAAAAATATGATTTCCTTAAATAGAATCTCATTTTGTCTGCTGATTGGCATCGACTGAGGTGCCTTATTGATTTCTGCCCTCCATGTGGCTGGGATGAATTCCACAGGAGCTCTGGTCATCATTCCCCCTTGGAGCATCTAAAAGTCCCTTTGTGACAGTCACCTAGTGTTTCTTTAATCTTCTCGAAGCTAAGAAGAGTAGAAAAATACTTAGTGTGATCACAGAAATAGAGGAATTGTTCTTTTCAGTATTATATCAATAATGACTTCTAAAAATATTTTTATTACACCATATTTAGCGGGCAGATGGAAGGAAAGAAGAAGTAATGAGATATGAAACTAAAAAACCCGACCTCCTGTAGTTATCAATTGCTGTGCAACAAATTACTTCAACACTTAGCAATTTAAAAAAATTAACATTTATTATCTGAGTTTCTGTGGGTCAGAAATTTAGTAGTGGCTTATCTGGGTGGTTCCATTTCAGTTTTTTTCATGAGGTTGAAGATAATATGCCACCAGGGCTGCAGTCATCTGAAGACTTGACTGGGGTTGGAAGATTCCTTTCCAAAATAGCTCTGGTTTTTGGAAGGAGACCTCAGTTCCCTCCAGTGTGGGCTTCCCTATGGGATACTTGAGTGTTGTCATGACTGTGTGGCTTTCGCCATTATAAGAGGTGTGAGAGAAAGAGCAAGGATGAATATGCAATGTCTCTTATGCCAGCCTCAGAAGTCACTTGCCATCATTTCTACAATATCCTGCTAGTTACATAGGTCAGCCTTATTCAGTGCGAGAGGTGACTGCACAAGGGGATGAGTACCCGGAGGTGGGGATGATTGGGCTACCACAGAACACCCTCTGTTCCCCAGTGAGTCACCTCCTTGCTGATATAAAACACTCTTACCTCATCTCATGGCCTCCAAAAGTCATAACCCTTTTAGCACCAGCTCAACATCCAGAATCTTGCTATCTAAATAAAGTATAGGTGGGAACGATACTTCTTGGTTCCTTAAGTACAGCTCTGAATACAGTTCTCCTTCATCTGAAGACTTGCACTCTGAAGAAACAAGTGACCCCCCTGCCTCACACACAGTATACAATGGGAGGAAACACTTACAAGATCTGACAATTAGGTTCACAAAGTCATCCTAGAAAAAGTGCTACACACCATTGCTGAATATCACCATGAGTATCACTATGAGTACTCTGAAGAACTCCCCTTGGGAAACTATGCACTGATGCCAGCAACTAGTCCACCTGCCAAAGCAATTTGGGAACTCTTTTTCTGGAATGGCCATCAGAGCTGCTGAGGTATTACCCTTGCTGAGGTCCCGAATGTCCTCAAAATGTCTTCTTTTCAATATTTCCTTTATCTTCATGTAAAGAAAAGTCATGGGGGGCCAGATCAGGTGAGTAGGGAGGGTGTTCCCATACAGTTATTTGTTTACTGGCTAAAAACTCCCTCACAGACAGTGCTGTGTGAGCTGGGTGCATTGTCGTGATGCAAGAGCTCCTTTGAGACCAGTTTTTATATACACCTTTCTCATGCTGAGATTTTCAGTTAAGATCTTCCTAACTGTTTCCCTATCAATGTTTATTGGTCTGCCATCCTTCACACAGTCAGGCAAAGATTTTGATGCAGAATTCAATGAATTTTCGCAATATTTCCATCAGTTCTGCTCATTACTGGCCATCCTGACTTCTCTTCAACAGGACACTTCCTCTCCACTCAGAAAAATGTTTAATTCATTTGTATACTGCCATTTTCTTCACAGCATTATCCCCATAAACTCGAACTAACATGTCTCTGATTTCACTTCCACTCTTGCCAAGTTTAACAAGAAATTTAATATTTGTTCATTGCTCTAATTCAAGCTCCAATATTCTTGTGATAGCACAAAAAAACATGCAACGACAATAACAAGTGTCACTAAGCAAGACACTGCCTCACATCAACACAAACACAGTTGTGAGACACTGTTATAACAAGGTTATAAGACCTCACTGAGTTGTTTGTACAGTGTTACCAATGTAAGCACACAGTGGCAAGTTCATGAACTTAATTGTCAGTCCTCATAGGATGTCTATAGTTTTAGATATTCCTGTTCAAAATTACCTACTCCATTAAGTGTGTATATATATATATATATATATATATATATATATTTTTTTTTTTTTTACCTTCACCTTATTGAAGGAGACCATACTGCTAAATTTTATGTCACTATATAACACAAATCCACTTCCCTTCAGTTTTTGTTTTTTTTGAGTTGGAGTCTCACTCTGTGACACAGGCTGGAGTGTAATGGCATTCTCCTGGCCACCCCAGCATTGACCCGCTGGGCTGCAGTGATCCTTCCACCTCAGCCTTCCAGTAGCCAGGGTTACAGGTGCGTGCTACCACATCCGGCTAATTTTTGTTATTTATGGTAGAGACGAGGTCTCACCAAGTTGCCCGAGCTGGTCTCAAACCCGCAGGCTCAGGCAATCCACTTGCCTTGGCCTCCCAAAGTGCAGGGATGACAGGCTGAGCCACCGAGCCTAGCCTTCCTTCAGGTTTCAAGAGCAATTTCCTCACTTCCCTTGAAGCCCGCACTGGCAGCCTCCTCAAAGACAATCAGGCTTCTGTTACCAGTTTGTGCAGCATGTTATACTGTCAAAAGCATTCTCCTCAAAGTCTTTCCAGCCTCCATTCATTTCCTGATGGCAGAGCCACTTTTCACTTCCACATTTTAGGTTTTTAGTAGGATAGTGCCTCATACACAGGTGCCCAATATCTGTGCTGGTTACCTCATGCTGCCTAGCAGATCATTCCAAAACTCAGCTGCTCAAAGCAATGATACTTATCATCTCACACATTTCTGTGGTTCAGAGAGTCAGTAGTGGTTTAGGTGGATCATTCTGGCTTGGGGGTTCTCATGGAGTTATGATCAAGATGTTGTCCAGGGCAACCGCCACCTGTAAAGCTTGACCGAAGCTGGAAGATTCCTTTCAAGACATTTCATTCACAGTGTGCTTGTTATCAGCAGAAGACCTCAGTTCCTCCCCACATGGGCCTCTCCACAGGCTAATTGAGCGTCTTCACAAGATAGTGGCTGGCTTCCCTCAGAGTAAGGGATTGAAGAAAATGCACAAGGCAAAAACCTCAATGTCTCTTGTGACTCAGAAGCCACACATTCCCCTTTCTGCAATATCCTATTGGTTACACAAACCAACATTACTCAGTATGGCACAGCACTACCAAGGGTATGAATGCCAAGAGGAGTTCCTTGGGAACCATCCTGGTGGCTCACTACTCATCAAAAGAAATTGAAATGAAATTCAAACAGAGCCAAGGGAGGTAAACCATGGTGGCTAGGCCATGTGAAGCTGGAGGGAATAGATATGATGGCCACAGAATTCAAATTCTAAGAACCCTCCCCAGGGGTGCAGCCCATGTAAATTTCTCAGGAGGAATTTAGGTAGGCCAGGCTTGGAACTGATGTTCTTAAGAGATATGTTCATCATTGTGTCTCAGGGTACTGTCCTGTGACATTGATGTCAGACCCTTTTCATTTTTCTCTTGATAGATCTTGGCGGTTATATTTAGTAGACTATTCTTCCTCCTTACTACAAATTGTGCCCAATTTTCTTTTTCTTTTTTAAGTTTCAAAACAAAGTTTATTAGAGAAAGAAGAGAGGAAAGAAAGGGCTGGTGAAAATGTCATACCAGAAGGTCTGGGACAGGCAATCCACTCTAAAAGGAAAGACTGCTCTGTGCCCAATTTTCAAAGAATTTCCACTCTTCTTTTAAAAATGCTTCAGTAACCGGGCACAGTGGCTCAAGCCAATAATCGCAGCACTTTGGGAGTTGGAGGTGAGAGGACTGTCTGAGCTCAGGGGTCTGAGACCAGCCTGGGCAACTTGGCAAGACCTCATCTCTAAAATAAATTAAAAACATTAGCCAGGCATAGTGACTCATGCCTGTGGTTCCAGCCACTTGGAAGGCTGAGGTGAAAGGATCACCTGAGCCTAGCAGGTCGAGGCTGTGGTGGCTGTGAGCATGCCACTGTACTCCAACCCGGGTGACAGAGTGGGGCTCCAACTCAAAAAAAAAAAAAAAAAAAATTTAAAAAACCTTCAGTGACTGATTGGGAAGCTTCTCTTGTACCTGAATACTACCTTCCTTTACTAAAAAATAGTAACAGCCAAATAAAGGGGATTTTATTCTGAGTGTTTACCTCTAATTGTTTTCATTGTCTCTCACATAGTCTGAGGACTTTTAAGAGACAACTCTTTCATCTTTGTATTATCAATGCTTTTTCCAGGCCTGGCACATAGTAGGTGCTCAATCATTGCATGCTGCTGAAACATATTTGAATGTTTGAGGTCATTAAACACATATATTCTTCATTCTATCCCTTCTGCTGCCTACATACAGAGCCAGTGAAGTACATTTCTTAAAATAGCTTATTTTTAATTACTTCAGAGTTATACCTTTAAATTTTTTCTTTTTTGCTTAACTATATTAGTGTGTCCTTCTTTTCCATACTGTAAGAAGATTATCTCAATTAGTGTTAATGGTCTCCTTCCCCATGTCCCTTCTCCCACCTGTCTTACAGAAATTTTCTTGGTGTTTTTCCACCCTTTTCAGGCTTAGTGGTGTGAAGATTGGGATTGCATATTAGAGCTATGTAAGGAGTATAATTAGAATGATGGTTTTATGGCCCTAATTTCCTCTCTTTTTTGAAGAGCGTGTCAAATATAGATGAATTACTTAACCTGGTTAAAAAAAAGAATAAAAAGCCTAAGTTAACTGAAGGGGGAGAAAATAGAAAATTTACTGATAGTGTTCCACGGAACTCATGGGTGAAATAGCAGTTAGATTCATTCATTCATCTCTCTCTCTCTCCATCTCTCCCTCTCTCTGCCCTCTCCCTTTCTCTCTCTCCCCACTGAGTGTTTGCTTCATTCTTCTCCCTCTGTAGATTTGTTTTCTCTTCTCTTTCATTTCCACGCATGACCAAGCATAACCACTGAGTTAACTGGGTCCTCTGTGAAGCAGACATTGAAATGTAGTTGGAGCACAGGAGGAGGTTTGTTGGAATGCAATGCCTGGGAAAGAGAAAAAGGAAGAGGACACTCACCTGGGCAGGAAAACTCTCACACCATGATGCAGACTGAACATTTGTTAAAGAAAAATGGAAGGGAGCAAAAATAGGCAGAGAGCGCCTCGGACCGTAATGCAGAAATGACAAAATTTAGGCCAACCCAGTGGGGAACTCCAGAGCAAAGATGATTCATTAGAGACGTTCCACAAGGGGTAGAAGTGTCCAGTTTCCAGCAACTCTGCGGTGCTTAGTCAGTATCGGAGGGCTGCCTGAAACAAGTGTGGCTTCAGTTCAAGGCTAAGGCACCAACAGCTTGAAACTCTCAGTTAACTCCAGCCTGCACCTCCCAACTCCCTTTCTTTCTTAAGGGAAGAACCGAGAGGTGGTGCATCTCTATGGTTGCCACAGCCACCAAGAACCCAAAAGTTCCATTGCTGTGAACATCTATGAAGAGCATTTACCTGTGGGAGAGTGTGTGTATATCTGTCCTCCAAATGAACAAGGAAGAGTTCTGGCCTAAGAGAGTGGGTTCAGTTTTATAAAATGATCCCTGGGGTTAATGTTGAGATGAGGGCCTGGATATTTGCCCCCAAAATATTGTCCTTATAATGTCAGATAAAATTTAAAGGTCAGAGATCACCAAATAGAGCAACATATTCACCATTTTATCCTCTCTGGTGCCTAAAGGCATGACAAAGCATATATATTTTTAAATTTTTTTCATTTTTGTATGCTGAAAGCATACTTCGTTCATATGTATTTCTTTGAGATAATCATCTTATACTATGACTTTATGTGTAACTGCTTCAATCATAAACAGTTTCTTCTGCTCCCCACCCCATGTCCACCCCTTAGAATTTTTCCATGATTCTTCTTACCCATTCTATTCAGATTTACACCATCTGTTATGTGAGGAAGAGGGGAAGGAAATGTGTCAATAGAAATATGTAAAGGAATTCAAGTGGGTTGGTATTTTTAGCATTAGCTAATTATTCTTTATTTGGAGAAAGGTACCGAAAAGTATATTAGGACTTTCTGGTTAAAATAAACTATTGCTAACTAGCTCATGTAAAAAGTGAGAAACTTAGTGATGTAGCATGTTAGGCTGTCGGTTTTTTGAACCCAACCCAGTGAGGCCTTTGGAACAGCAAATTAATTATGTATTACTGTATAATAACTTGCCAAAAAATAATAGTCTGAAAGAACATAAACTTGTTGTTTTCACACAACCACAATCACAATCATCAACACAGAAGACTTCTGTGGTGAAATGTGTGGTGCTTTTCCCACACCCTAAGCAGCAGATACCAGCTAGGTATCCTCCAATTCAATTCTGATTCTATCTACTTGAAGATACTTAGGTTTACCAGTTTATCATCAAGGATACAGATAAAGAGATGCTTAGGATGCCGTATGCGGGAAGGGTGCAGAGCTTCCACACCTCCCTGGGTGAGCCACCCTCCAGGAGCTTTTACTAGCTATTGGGAAGCTCCCAGAACCCTGTCCTCTTGGGTTTTTATGAAAGCTTCATGACATCAGCATTTCTTACCCCAGGGTATAGGGCGGGACCCTCTCTAGGGAGGGTCTTAAGACCCACAATCAGAAAGGCAGGGAAATTAGAGCCCTGCCCCAGGGAAGGTGAAAGGAGGGCAGGAGAAAGTCAAAGAGGTTCTGTCTCCTGAGACCTGCTCCTGGGGTAGAGACACCCAACATAGAAGAAAGAAAGAAAAAAAAAAAAAAAAAAAAGACAAGGGTATCCAGGTAGAGTGGCTCACACCTGTAATCTCAGACTTGGGGAGACTGAGGTGGGAGGACTGCTTGAGCCCAGAAGTTCGAGACCAGACTCAGCAACACAGCAAGACCCTTTCTCTACAAAAATAAAAAATAAAAAAATTAGCTGGGTCTGTAGTCGCAGTTATGCAGGATAGTCGCTTGAGGCCGGGAATTTGAGATTGCAGGGAGCCAATGATCTCAACACTGCACTACAACCTGGACGATAGATCCTCCTTCAAATTAAAAAAAAATAAGCCAGGCATGGTGGCTCACATCTATAATCTAAGCACAATGAGAGGCCGAGGCCTGAGTCCCGGGGTTCAAGACCAACCTGGGCAACTTGACGAGACCTCATTTCTACAATAAATCAAAAAATCAGCCGGGCATGGTGGCACGTGCCTGTAGTTCCAGCTACTTGGAAGGTTGAGGTTGGAAGGATCACCTGAGCCCAGTACATCGAGGCTGCAGTGGCCATCAACGTACCACTGCACTCCAGCCTGGGTGACAGAGTGAGACTCCAACTGAAAAATAAATAAATAAATAAAAAAGCCCTTGTTTTAACACATTAATATATATTATATTTTTTTCAATCTATTTTTAAATAGCATTCAACAATTTCCACCATGCTGGGATGAATCCCATGACTTCCCCCTTTCTTTTTTCTTCTGGTTTCAACCTATTAATGTTTTCTTTATTCATCTTCTTTATTTCTTTCTTCCTTCCTTCCTTCCTTTCTTTTTTTCTTCCTTCCTTCCTTCCTTTCTTTCTTTCTCTCTTTTGTTTTAGAAACAAGGATTTATTGAGAGTCCAGAAAACCTCCCACAGTGGGAGGGGACCTGAAGAGGTTGCCTCATCTTATTTCTTAATAACCACTTAAAATTCTCCATCTTGAATATTATGCAGCCATAAAGAAGGACAAATATTTGAACTTTGCAGCAACCTGGATGGATTTGGAGTCGATCATACTCAGTGATTTATCACAGAAACAAAGAAGAGAGTTCCATATGTTCTCACTCATAAAAGGACCTTGAACAATTATAATGCTATAAGGAAGCAATTGGCAATAGTGGGAAACTGTGGTGGGGCAGTGGGATTGGCAATTGAGGGAAACTGGTAGGGGCGGGAGGGGCATACCTCATCAACAGGGGTACCTGCATGATCAATGTTTGTATATCTAACCCTAAATCATACCCCACATCTTTATAATAAAAATTTCAAAAAAATGTAAAAAAAAAAAAAGAAAAAGAAAAGAATGGCTGGGCATGGTGGCTCAGCCTATAATCCTAGCACCTTGTGAGGCCAAGGCGAGAGGATTGCCTGAGCCTGGGGGTTTGAGACCAGCCTGGGCAACTTGGTGACACCTTGTTTCTACAATAAATCACAAAAATTAATAAAATAAAATAAAATTCTCCATCTTCCTAGGATGTGTCCTTTGACTCCTTCTTTTGCCTTTCCCCATGCTCTTATTAATTAACCTAATATTTTTATTAACATCTGCGGGACCCATGAGAGGAAGCTGAGACAGCTAATTTGATAAGGTTTCTCAAACCATTGTTTGATTCTGGGCTTAAGTGATCCTTGCACCTCAGCCTCCTGGTGGCATGCACCACCAACCCTGGTAGAGATGTTGTCCACGCTGGTCTTGAACACCTGAACTCAAGCAATCCTCCCATCTTGGCCTTCCAGATTGCTGGGATTACAGGTGTGAGCCACCGTGCCTGGCATTTTTTTTTTTTTAACTTTGAAGTGACCTATTTTCTTGCTGAGAACTGAGGTTCACATAGATGATAATGATCTACCTGGTGTTATGAAACTCATGAGGACTCCTGACTTCTATCGCTGCTCTTGAATGCTGGTTCTTCCCTCTACTCCCTGCCTCACAGTCCCTAAGTCTACACTTTCTTTAACCTGACATTCTTATCTGACCACTCAGTTAAACTACGTTATGGAAGAAACAACGCATCAACTCCCAGGAACCATCTGTGTGTGTTTCCTTATTTCTAAAGATACTTCCATGCCATGTGGCTCAAGCCTGTAATCCCAGCACTTTGGGAGGTGGAGGCAAGAGGATTGCCTTAGCTCAGGGGTTTGAGACCAGTCTGAGCAACATGGCGAGACCTCATCTCAAAATAAATTTAAAAAATTAGCAGGGCATGGTGGTGCACATCTGTAGTTCCAGCTACTTGGAAGGCTGAGGCAGGAGGTGCCTGATCCCAGTAGGTCGAGGCTGCAGTGGCCATAAGCGTGCCATTGCACTCCAGTCTGGGCAACAGAGTGAGACTCTGAATCAAAAATAAATAAATAAATAAATAAATAAATATTCTTTCTTCTTTATTTTAACAGCTTTAGGGGATTCCAACTAGTTTTTGGTCTGGGCTTTAAGTGTCCCCACCACCCTCACCTTTGCACATTGTACCTGGCAGGTGATTTTTTTTTTGTTTCTCCACCCCTTCTTCTCCCCCTTCTGAATCTCCAATGTCCAAGAACCATTTGTGAGCAAGCCACAAGAAGTTATTGCTTTGGAATTCCCCTCAGGTTCAAAAAAGGAGACTTGAGTTTCTCAGCAACTAAAAAGGAATGTTAATACCACCAAAGGACTTAAAAGTAAATTGTGGAAAAAGAATTTTTAAAAATCATTTGATTTGATAGGGAAGCCTTAGGACATTCCTCCCTAGGATTTGGCTTGGTCTGACCCTTATCTGGGTTGAATTTGTGGCTTGTATAGTTATTCAGTAACATTTAATATTTGCCAAGTCCTTGATTAATGTTTAAAGAACCATGTACATGCTATTCTTTAAAAAATAGCCATAACTGAGTTGAAGGAGGTCAACTTTTCCTCCAAAGAGTTTTAATCCTCTTATACATTACAAAAATACCTAATATTTATTGAAAATTTACTATGTGCCAGACTCTATTCTAAGTGTTTTACATCTCACTTGTAATCCTCAGAGCAACCTAAGAAGTACACATATTTTCCCCATTTTATTGATAAATAAGAAATTCAGCCTTAGAGAGATTAGGACTTGCCATGGATCAAGCAGATAGGAAAAGCAAAGTGAGGATTCAAATGTAGATCTTTATGTCCCTTAAAACGAGTTCCTTAATCGCACTGATAGGATGCCTCTTCAGGCATGCTCATGTAGAATCAGTATAGTTCATCAGAAAGCCAGGGTTCAGAATTTATCCTTCAAAAATTTCCCAAGCCTCCCCCACCCCTCTCCATTTCTCCCCCTTACCTCTCCACCCATAATACAAGTAACCTAAAAGCTGCAAGGGTCACATCAAGTAGAAAAATGGGCTAAGGGCATGGGGATATTTATTTGGAAAATCGAATTAAAAGGCAAGAGAAATAATTGCTTCTTCTGAATTTCAGTTATTTTTAAAGAATTGGCCTTTCATCAGTGAAATTCCAGTCTCTCCCACCAGAGGGCAGTTATCACATAAAAATAATAATTTTTTAAAAAGCCTTCCTGGCTTTACTTTCAGACCACCACATCTGGAATTAGTTTAACAGCTCAGTACAGATCCTGAAAAGACCTCCGTTTTTTTTTTCAAGTCTGAGACTAACATGTCATGCATTACATTTTTGCCTGGCAACTTGAGGGAGCATATTATATCTTAGAAACCATCTCTTCAGGTTGGGTGTGGTGGCTTAGCCTGCAATCCCAGTACTTTGGGAGGCTGAAGTGGGAGGATTACTTGAGGCCAGTAGTTCAAGACCAACTGCAGCAACATAGTGATACCCTATCTCTACAAAAAAAAAAATTAAAAAATTAGCTGGCCATAGTAATGCGTGCTTGTAGTCCTAGCTACATGGGAGGGTAAGGTGGAAGGATTGCTTGAGCTCTGGAGTGGGGACTGTAGGAAACTATAATCGCGTCATTGCATTCCAGCCTGGGTGACAACGGGAGACCTCATACCTTTCAAAAAGTTAAAAAAAAATTTTAAAATGTCTTCATATGGGAATGTTAAAATGGGCCAAACACAGATGCTTGTGCTGATCCTATTTTGGGGGATGCTTGTACTGATCCTGTACCAAACATGCAATGACAATCACAAAGAGTCTTTTGTGTCTAAGGCTTCAAAGTTTATTTCATTTATATACCAATTGGGTTTCAGTAACCTGTATTTTCCAAAAAAAGTAGCTTTATGTGTTTTTTCATGAGGATTCTGAAAGCTAGCTAAGAAAAAGGATTGAAGATTTTGATATACAAGTAACTTTTCAAGTGTCCAGTTTGGGCTGGGCATGGTGGCTCACACCTATAATCTCAGCACTTTGGGAGGTCAAGGTAAGAGGATTGCCTGAGCCCATGGGTTTGAGACCAGCCTGGGCAACTTGGCAAGATCTCATCTCTACAATAAATCAAAAAATTAGCCAGGCGTGGTGGCATATGCCTGTAGTTCCACCTACTTGGAAGGCCAAGGCAGAAGGATCACCTGAGCCCAGCAGGTCAAGGCTACGGTGGCCAAGAGCATGCCACTGCACTCCTGCCTGGGTGACAGAGTGAGACTCCAACTAAAATAAAAACCCAGAAAAGCAAATCAAGTGTCCAGGCTGCTTATGATTTGGAGAGACCACTGGAAACATTTCTGTTTATTGATCACAACATAGTGCCTCATAGGAAATACTTCATGGCCAGAGTCAAATCCAACCTTTCCAACATCCCTGGGAAGTATTCATTTTAGAGAAGAACTTGAAACATACTCAGGTGATGTAATATGCCAAAGAATATACATTTAGCCCATGTTCTTACCACTGTGAAATAGTGGATCTGTCAGAGATGAGATGGGCCTAAGGATAGAGATTGCATGTTTAGGAGGGAGACACAGTGGTGCTCAGAAAATCAATGTCAGGATAAGGACAGGACAGGGTAGGCAGCTATGGAAGAGAGCCCTGTGGCTCTCACTCACTGTGCTACGGGTTTCACTGCTCAGTCAAAGGGCATAGCTGTTCAAGTGATGGTTACAGACCCTTATTCCATCAGGTAAGAGGCATGGCCAGTAAGGATCCCAGTTGCTATTTCAACCCAAATCCAAATGCTCCAGTAGGAGTCTGGTGTGCTAGTTAATTTTATGTGTCAGTTTGACTGAGTTAAGGGATGCCCAGATAGCTGGTCAGACATTATTGACCAGAGTGTGTCTGTGAGAGTGTTTCCAGAAGAGATTGGCAATTGATTGGTAGACATTTGTGAGATTCACCCTCATGAATGTGGGTGGTGGTCGTTCAATCTGTTGAAGGCCTGAATAGAACAAAAAGGTGAACAACAAGTGGAGGAAGGGTGAATTTGCTCTCTTCTTGAGCTGTGACATCCATGCTCTGCCCTCAGACATTGGAGCTTCTGGTTCTTGAGACTTCAGACTCCTTGGAGTAGTAGTTATCCCACTGGTTCTCCTGGTTCTCAGGCCTTTGGACCTGGGCTGAATGACACCATTGGCTTCCTGGTTCTCCTGCTTGTAGATGGCAGATTATGAGACTTTCCAACCTCGATAATTGCCTGAGTTAATGTCTTTTTTCTTTTTTGAGTTGGAGTCTCACTCTGTCCCCCAGGCTGGAGAGCAGTGGCACACTCACTGCCACCACAGCCTCTACCTGCTGCTGGGCTCAGGTGATCCTTCCGCCTCAGTCTTCCGAGTAGCTGAAACTACAGGCACTTGCCACCATGCCCAGTTAATTTTTTGATTTATTGTAGAGATGAGGTCTCACTAAGTTGCCCTGGCTGGTCTCAAACCTGTGAACTCAGGCAATCCTCTCACCTTGGGCTCCCAAAGCACTGGGATTATAGGTGTGAGCCATTGCACCTGGCCCTGAGTCAATTTCTATAATAAATCTCCTCTTCTATGTCTCTTTATCTTACTGGTTCTGTTCCTCTGGAGAATGCTGACTAATACATCAGGCTAGCAGGTTGAGGGCTGGAAACTAGGACCATCTATGGAAAGAACAGGTGGACTCAGAGGATAGCATTTCTCCAGCCATTAGCGAAGGTTCACAGCAGGATCCAGGTCTTTAGAGAGACTGTGGAACTTGGCAAGTAGGAAAGCAAAGACAAGGAGAAAATCTTGGCCAATGTTCAGCCTTACAAATTGTGCCAACTCCGAGGGTAGGAAGGGCTCTGATTTGGAAGCTGGTTGGAGACTTGAGAAGGTAGGCAGATGTCCAGTTGTTGTAGCTATGACACAGGGTCTGGGTAGTTTAGCTCCATTTCTGGTCCCCGTAAAATTGAGCTGAGGCTGCTCTGATTGTAACTGACTGAGCCAGAGTATGGGTGTGATCGTGAACCCAGCAGTCTGGATGCAGGGAAGGCAGAGTAAGCACAGTGGGGCTCATTCCAGCTGCTAACTCCTGGTTGCTGACATTCCGGTGCCAGAGGAACCTGACCCCAGCATGATGACACTTCCAGCAGAGGGACATCTTACAAACGGTCCCTTCAGGTTTGATGAGCACATTAGAAATCAATTCAACCAACAGAATCTTCCAAAGCTTTTCTTTCACTGGTTCTTGAACACCTACTCTATCTCCCATGATTCCTAGCTTAGGAATGCATACAATTAAATCCAGGAGTTTCTAACTAAGATGTCAGGTGAACCTCATGCCCAGGAGGTGCAGGGAAACTTCTTTCAGATGAGTAATGTGGAAACGCTAGAGGGAGAAGTGTTTGAATCAAGCCTTAAAGGAAGAACAAGCCCGGCATGGTAGCTCATGCCTATATCCCAGCACTTTAGAAGGCCAAGGCAGGAGGATTGCTTGAGCCCAGGAGTTCAAGACTAGCCTGGCAACATAGCAAGACCCTGTCTCTACAAAAAGTCTAAAATTAGCAAGATATCATGGCACACTGTAGTCACAGCTATTTGGGAGTCTGCGGTGTGAGCCCAGGAGGTTGAGACTGTGGTGAGCTCTGAATGTTCCACTGTGCTTCAGCCGGGGCAACAGAGAGAAACCCTGACTCAAAAAAAAAAAAAAAAAAAAAAAAAAAGGCTGGGCTCAGTGGCTCATCCTGTAATCCTAGCACTTTGGGAGGCCAAGACGAGTGGATTGCCTGAGCCTGCGGGTTCAAGACCAGCCCAGGCAATTTGGTGAGACCTTGTCTCTACAAGAAATCAAAACTTAGCCAGGTGGTAGTCCACACCTGTAGTTCTGGCTACTTGGAAGGCTGAGGCGCTGGGGTGGCCATGAGCGTGCCACTGCACTCCAGCCTGGGCAATGGAATGAGACTCCAACACACACACACACACACACACACACACACACACACACACACAAACACACATGGAAGAATACATACAGCCAGGCACCGTGGCTCAAGTCTGTAATCCCAGCACTTTGGGAGGTCCTGGTGAGAGGACTGCCTGAGTTCAGGTGTTTGAGATGAGCCTGGGCAACTTGGTGGGACCTTGTCTCTACAATAAATCAAAAAATTAGCCGGGTGTGGTAGAGCGCACCTGTAGTTATTTGGAAGGCTAAGGCAGAAGGATCCCCTGAGCCCAACAGGTCGAGGCTGCGGTAACCACGAGTGTGAGACTCCAACTAAAAAGAAAAAAAAGAAAAGGCCAGGCTCGGTGGCTCAGGCTGTAATCCTAGCACTTTGGGAGGCTGAGGCGAATGGATTGTGTGAGCCCGCAGGTTCGAGAGCAGGCAAATTGGCGAGATCTCATCTCTACAATAAATCAAAAATTAGCCAGGTGTGATAGTATGGGTGTAGTTCTGGCTACTTGGAAGACTGAGGATGAAGGATGGCTGGAGCCCAAAAGGTTGACACTGGGGTGGCCGAGAGGCATGCCACTGCCCGCCTGGGTGACAGAGTGAGACTCCAACTCAAAAAAAAAAAAAAAGGAAGAATAGATTTTGTGCCATCAGCAGTAACATCTGTGTCAGAGGATAAGGACATCTGTATTTATATCTTGTGGATGTTGTAACAAGTTGCCACAAATGTAGTGACTTAAACCAGGAGAAATTTTATTCTCTCACAGTTCTGGAGGCCAGGAGTCTAAAATTAAGGAGTCAGTGGGGGATGCACTCTCTCTGGAGATTCTAGGGGAGAATCTTTCTTCCTTCTTCTAATGACTGTGGGAATTCCTTGGCTTGTGACTGCATCATTTCAATCTTCAATCTTCAAGGCCTCTCTGCTTTGTTTTCACGTTGCCTTTTCCTCTGTGTGTCTGTTCAAATCTCTGTCTGCCTCTCTTTTATAAGGATACTTGTAATTGTGTTCAGGGTCCCCCAGGTCATTGAGGATGATCTCATCTCTAGACCCTTAACATAATCACACCTGTAGAGTCCTTGCCATGTCTGTTAATAGATTCCAAGGATTGAGATGCGGGTGTCTTTTGGGGGCCATTATTCAGGCTGCCACAGCATCCCAGGTGAAACAAATAGTGAGAGAGAAGAAAGAAAAAACAAAGAGAAGCAGAAGGAATGCATCAAGGACAGCAGGAGCTGGTTGGTTTGGAAGGTTGGGACAATCCTAGAAGACATGGCTTCTTCCTCCCACCGTTTTCTTCAAATTGTTGGGATTCTTGGATTCCAGACCAAAGATTTTGGAAATATATGATGGGAGAAATCCTAAAAAGATTTGGAAAGAATTGTTAAATCACAGTGTATAACAACAGCAGTTATCATGCGAGAAGGCCAAGAACCACTGCAAGTATTTGACCAGGGGAAGGATGGTGTGATCAAAGCAGGGGCTAAGAAAGACTGCTTTCTGCATCCTCTCAACCCCTCTTTCTATTCATTAACTGTGACTCCCATCTAAAGGGCAAACTCCTTGACAGGCATAAGGCTAACATCCCAGAACTGACTCCAGCCTGCAAGGCTACAGCGGAGTCCAGTCAAATCTCCCTTCATTTATTTTGGGATGCCCCCAGCATCTGTATATGTCTAACTTGGTTGTCATTTTTATCTCTTTCCAGACGGCTGCTATAATATCTTGCTATCTCATGATTGCTTCTCCAGACAACTGAGGTCCTTTGCTCTGCTATGTATAGTATATAATACGGTCCCTTCCCTAATTTTGCAAAACCTAGTTATCATCAGGCTGTTGTATTAAACAAAACCTTACTGATTACTTAAGGATGACACAAGAACATTACTTTGTTTAAAAGATTGATTAACTGATTGATTGAGTTGGGGTCTCACTCTGTCATCCAGGCTGGGGTGCGGTGAAATAATCATGGCTCTCCTCAGCCTCAACCTCCTGGGCTCAGGTGATCCTTTTGCCTCAGCTTCTCTAGTAACTGGGACTAGAGGCATGCACCATCACACATGGATACTTTAAAAAATGTTTGTATGGAGGAGGTCTCACTATGTTGCCTAGGCTGGTCTCGAACTTCTGGGCTCATGTAATCCTCCCACCTTAGCCTTCCATGTAGCTGGAACTACAGGGTCATGCCATCACACCCAGCTAATTGTTTGGTTTAGTGTAGAGATGAGGTCTTGCTCAGTTGGCTGGACTCATATCGAACCTGTGTGTTCCACCTAGTTAACACAGTGAGACTCCAACTCAAAGACAACAACCACAAAAACAAACAAACAAACAAACAAAAAAACAAGAATTCCACTGCCACTGCTTAAGTCATTGGTAAAAATTCAGACAACTTAAAAATTGTGGGGTTTTTTTTTCCCAAGAGAAATGACAAAGAAGGATATTCATGATCTGGTCCCTGCTTACCTCTCGAGCCTGATTTTTCCCGTATCCTACTGTGCAATATGCATCATGGCCACACCACTAAGATTCTTTTGTCTTCTCCAATCATGATGTTCTCTTTTGGCTCCAGGACCTTGAACATGCCATTCTGTTACCCAGAACACTCACACATCTGCCCTCTTCTCTCTTGCCCAAAGTTCATGTGGCCTACTCTGTCATACTTCTTATCCCAGATGCAACATGGTTTAAAAAAAAAAATCTCCCTGAGCCCACGTGTTTGAGACCAACCTGGGAAACTTGGAAAGACCTCATTTCTACAATAAGTCAAAAAATTAGTCGGGCATTGTGGTGCGGGCCTGTAGTTCTAGCTACTTGGAAGGCTGAGGTGGCAGGATCACCTGAGCCCAGCAGGTTGAGGTTGCTGAGGCCGTGAGCATTCCATTGTACTCCAGCCTGGGCGACAGAGTGAGACTCTAAAAAAAAATCTCACCGAGCCCAGTGGCTCACGCCTGTAATCCCAGCACTTTGGGTGACCGAGGTGAGAGGATTAACTGAGTCTATAGGTTGGAGACCAGCCTGGGCAACATGGTGAGACCTCGTCTCTACAATAAATCAGAAAATTAGCTGGGCATGGTGGTGCATGCATGAAGTTCCAGCTACTTGGAAGGCTGAGGTGGCAGGATCACCTGAGCCCAGCAGATCAAGACTGCAGTGGCCGTGAGCATGCCAGTGCACTCCAGCCTGGGCGACAGAGTGAGACTCTGACTCAAAAACAAACAAACCAAAATCTCAGGCTTTAAGCCTCATTGTTAATGGAATTTGCAGCCTGAAGTCAATGGTCACTCTTCAAGACACTGCAATTTATCTTCTGCCCTGGTGATGACTCTACCCTTGATTAGATCAAAGACAGCTTTATTGCAAAATCTTCAGTCATTTTTATCTTCCTTAACCTCTTCAGCATTTGACATAATCTTGGAGGTCTTGGTAGGTCACTGATGAAGCAGATTGCATAGAGCGTCTCATCTTTTTTATTATCGTATCACTAGTCACTCCCAGAAATCTTTTTAGACATGTTTTCCCTAATTCTTTCTTCATCTCTCTCATGCAACTTTAAAAACACAGATATATTTCTGTTTATGTACTATGGCCCTTTGGAGGGCAACAAATTATTATACAATATCTAAGATTTTATATAATATTAGATCATATCATTTTTTTTGCTCCATTAGAACCAACTTTTGCCTTCTTGAGGACATCACCCCCATTGAGAATGCACGCAATAGAGTAAAAGAAACACCCAATTTGCTCTCTTGAGCAAAACTGTTCTTGGCCAGGCTTGGTGGCTCAGCCTGTAGTCCCAGCACTTTGGGAGGCCGAGGCAAGTGGATTTCCTGAGCCCATGGGCTCGAGACCCACCTGGGCAACTTGGCGAGACCTCGTCTCTATAATAAATCAGAAATTAGCTAGTGTGGTAGCACGTGCCTGTAGTTCTGGCTACGTGGAAGACTGAGGTGGAAGGATTCCCCTGAGCCCAGCAGTTCAAGGCTGCTGTGTCTATGAGCATGCTACTGTACTCTAGCCTGGGTGACAGAGTGAGACTCCTACTCAAAAAAAAAAAAAAAAGTTCCCAGAGGATTAGGCATGGTGGCTCAAGTTTGTAATCCCAGCATTTTGGGAGACTGGGACAGGAGATTGCTAGACCCCGGGAGTTCAAGACCAGCCTGGGCAACATAGCAAGGCCTCCTCTAGAAAGAAAAAAAAGAAAGACAGAAAGTTAGGAAGGGAGGGAGGGAGGGAGGAAAGAAGGAAAATTAAGCCAAGTGTGGTAGGACACATCTGTAGATCCAACTCCTGAGGATAACCCGACTCAAAGAAAAAAAAGAAAAGAAAAAAGAAATCCCCAGGGGAATCAAGGAGCGGAGATTATCTCGCCCTGTTCCTTACTATATCTCATTTCCTATGAGTCAAGCTTCAGCTCCCAGGGATAGACTCTCCTATACTTGGTGGCTGCTCAGAAAACCAGAGCTTTATGTTGTGATATATCATCCAAGCTGGGAATGGAAGAATGACTCGGTGTGGCTAGGGTTTAGGGTGGGGAGTGCAGGCTGAGGGCTTCAACTGGAACTCCTGCCACCTTAGGAAGCTTGGCAAAGTTGCTGGCAAAGGTAGTAGCAGCATGGTCTGGGAGGCAGGCAGTGCCTTCGGAAGCAAGGTAGCAGTCAAGAAGATAAGTAGGGTTTATATCCAGTACAACCTCAAATCTTGAACTGCAGGAAGGGGATGCCGGACATGTCAGATGGTCTTATGACATCTACTGCCTCTGCACCCTATACTGCCTTCAAATTTTATGGACCCTAATCCACTTTTTGTTTTGATCTGATTTTTAATCTGCTTATGTGCAAAGTTGGTCCTCTTAGACTTTTTCAGACTTTTTATTTCCAAGCAAATTGTGGATCAAAGTTGTTTGTTTATTATTTATTTATTATTTATTTGAGTTGGAGTCTCACTCTGTTGCCCAAGCTGGAGTGCAGTGGCATGATCACAGCTCACCACAGCCTTTACTGTCTCAGTCAACCCTGATCCTTTTGCCTCAGCCTCCTGAATAGCTGGAACTATAGGCATGGGCCACCAAGCCCAGCTAATTTTTTGTAGAGACAACATCTCACTGTGTTGCCTAGGCTAGTATCGAACTCCTGGATTCAAGCAATCCTCCTGCCTTGGTCTCTCAAAGTATAGGGACTACAAGTGTGAGCCACCACACTCAGCTGAGAAACTGATTTAAAATTTAGCTGATGGCCTAATATCTTCATGCCTATTGAGAAAAGTTTAGCTTTTGAGTCACCTGAGGTAGCGTCATTCATGTTCCTGTCCATGTCAGTTATGTGTATTATGTGATGTTATTGCCAGAACCAGGCTGGAAAATAAACTGCATTAAATAATTAATTTTAAAAAGCCTGCCTCTCCAGGCCCCTTAGTTTGGAATTTGGCCAGGTAAAGAAAAAAGGTCAGAGTTTAGTTGTTAGTTCCCACCACTGTGCAAAACCCAAACTCCCCTGTGTCACTGCCTGTTTCTACCTGGAAGCCAGCAGGTATACAGTGCTAACCCACTGCTTTCTGTTTCTGTTTCATTTGGGTCCACAGAGCTGTTTATATTGTCTTTGGGACTGGCTGTTTCCTTTTTGGTTTTCTCTCTGTTTCATTTGTCATTGTCAAGTTCTAGAGCAGCACAGCATCCTACTAGATTCTAAATTTCCCCAAGAGCTATATCAAGTAATGAGATGAAAAGTAGAGATTAGACTTCTAGTAAAAAACACAGTAAGTTCAAGTGTTGATGAAACCCTCCTCTCTCAGTGTAAATTGTCTCCCATCAATAGTACTTGTGGCTAAAATTAGCTCTTTTCCCTTGCCCCTTCCTCACTTTCTACCTCTTTTGAAATAGAGTAGCACAGCTGCATTTAAGACGCTTAAGACCTAACTTGTTTTTTCAGAAGTTCTTTCAAGCTTTTCTCAGTACTGGAGCAGATCATCTGGACAAAAATGACATCTCATTTGTGTTTTCATTCTTTTGCAATTACATTCATATTTGAATGAGGTTTACAATTCAATGATTCACAGTGCAAATGCAAACCACATTTAGTTCAAAATACAAATGCAAACCATATTCAGAATCAAGACATAGAAGATAAAATGTCTTTGGAAATAGTGATAGAAACTTTTTTCTTATTATTTCCAAAATGAGTATAGAGGTATGGTGGAATAAAGATGGTTGAAATTTTTAGATTTTTAGATACCCTTAGAGGAGTGGCAATTTGCTCTCCCCTTGAGTAGGGACTGACCTGTGTCCTTCTTTGACTAACAGAATAAGAAGGAAGTGATACCATGTAACTTTTGAGGTTGGATCTGAAGAAATCTAAAGTGTCCATCTTCACACTTTTCTCAACACACTCCTCTAAAACTCAAACCACATTAAGAAGCTTCTTGGTTCTCTGGTTCTCTCGGTTCTCTTGGTTCTCTGGTTGACAGCCTCAGCTAAGCTCCTGTCCAACAGCTAAGCTCCTGTTCCAGCGACTAGCTATATGAAGGACCTCTCTTTGACATCTCAGCCCCTATGAGCCCCTGAATGAGACCACATGGAGCAGAAGTACTGCCCAGCTGAGCCCAATCAACACACAGAATCATAAGAAAATAAACGATTGTGGTTGTTTTAAGCCACTAAGTTATGTGTTTTGTTTCCAACAAGAGATAATCAAAACAAGAGGAAAATGAATTATAATTACTTTGGTATCTTGCCAAAGGAAATGTATGTGGTTAATTATCAGATATGCCTATGTTTATCTTTCAAAAAAAAATCAAGACCGGGTGTGGTGGCACATGCCTATAATCCCAGCACTTTGGGAGGCAGATGCAAGAGGATTGCCTGAGCTCAGGGGTTCAAGACCAACCTGATTAACATGGCGAGACCTCAGCTCTACAATAAATAGAAAAATTAGCTTGGCGTGTTTGCACATGCCTGTGGTTCCAGCTACTTGGAAGACTGAGGCTGAAGGATTGCCTGAGCCCAGCAAGTTGAGGCTGCGGTGGCTGTGAGCATGCCACTGTACTCCAACCTGGGCAACAGAGTGAGACTCCAATTCAAAAAAAAAAAAAAAAAAAATCAGAAACACTTTTTCTTGTATTTTCGAGTAATACATATTGAGTTCCTGTATTAGGAAACGAACTAGAATTTGTATGAATCTCTTAATTGAATCCACTTTAAAACATATCTGAATAAGGCCAGGCATGGTGGCTCATGCCTATAATCTCAGTACTTTGAGAGGCCGAGGCAAGAGAATTGCTTGAGCTCAGGAGTTTGAGACCAACCTAGGCAACATGATGCGACCACATCTCTACAAAATATTACAAAATTAGGGTCGGGTGTGGTGGCTCACACCTATAATCCCAGCACTTTGGGAGGTCGAGGTGAGAGGATTGCCTGAGCCTGTGGGTTTGGGACCAGCCTGGGCAACTTGGTGAGACCTCATCTCTACAGTAAAAAAAATTAAAAAATAAAATAAATTAAAAATTAGGTGCAGTGGTGCACACCGGTAGTCCCAGCTATTCAGGAGGGGGAAGGACTGCCTGAGCTCAGAAGGTCAAGGCTATAGTAAGCCTCCAGCCTGGGTGACAGAGTGAGATTCTGACTCAAAAGAAAAAAAAAAAATTCAATAAATGTAACATTTAATGACTAATCATCATGGTACCTTGAAATAAAGTCCTGGCTGTATCTATATAGAAGGTCATGATTTCACTGGAAAGCAAGTAGCTTCACTCTTCTGATAAACATGTCCCATTTCTATTGGGTTATTCCAAAGTAATCAGAATTTTCATGACCAAAAATCCCAAGGACCTAGAATTTTATAAAATGTAATAAGCACAAATGCCTTTTTTTCCATTTTTTGAGTTGGAGTCTCACTCTGTCGCCCAGACTGGAATCCAGCCCTGACTTGCTGGGCTCAGGCAATCCTTTCACCTCAGCCTTCTAAGTAGCTGGAACTTCAGGCACATGCCGCCATACCAACTCTTTTTTAAAAATTTATTTATTGTAGAGATGAGATCTCACCAAATTGCCCAGGCTGATAACCCCTGGGTTCAGGCAATCCTCTAGCCTCAACATCCCAGGTGCTGGGATTGTAGACATGAGTCACTTTGCTCACCTAATTTTTAAAATTTTTTCTAAAAGTCTAGCTTTCAGTGCATTGCAAATTATTTTCCAATTTGATCTATAGCTGCAGCTCAGGACTCAACTAAACTCAGAGTTTATTTTTGAGGAAAGTCAAATGAACCTACTTGGCTGAATGGCAGGCAAGGAAAACATACCTCTTTTTCTTTCCTCCCATAGATTCTGCCCCTACGCTCACTTCCTCCTATGAAATGCTGCACCATTGCTGGGTTCTGCAGAGCAGCTGCCAGGCACTCACCATCCTGCAGAGACACTACTCTTCCAAAGGGCAGAATTTCCCTGGGCTCTGGTTTTCTCTCTTCAAGCTCAGTGTGACTCAGTTTTCCAAACAACATTTCAAAGCCTTGGAAAACCCAATGTCTTTAATTTTCTGCTGCTGCTGAATGAGATGCAATTCATTTCTTGTGAGACTGAATTTTTCAATTAGCAAATTCTAAATATGCTATTTTGGTGCTAAGTTCATAAATCAACTTTATCCCTGGGACAAGGACAAAATAACTGAACTTCCAAGGACTGTAGTTTATTGGCAAAGAACAAAGTCATTAGAAATGTAGACTTTGAAAGCAAACAAATGTAGACAAAAGGGGGTTTGAGTCCTAATGTTGACCCTTTCTGGATGGGTAATTTTGGTCAGTTTCTTAACTCTTCTAAGCCTCCATTTCTTTATCTGTAGAATGGGGATAATTATAGTACCTGTCACATACAGAAGTGTAGAGTAAACAAAAAGCCTGGTTTGTCTAAGTCTCAGAGGTTTCTCAGGACACAAGACTTTCAGTGCTACAATTAGGACATCCCTGGCAAACTAGGATGCTTGATCACCCCACACGATGTCAAGTACTTAGCACAATGCCTAGTATGTAATATGCATTCAATAAATATTGGTCATTATTTTTTGTATTTCAAGTGTCTTTGAGAATATTACTATAGATATGTTTTCTATATAGGTTAATTGACACATCTCTATTTAAAGACTAAAACATAATTAAAAAATAAAGTACATCGTTAATGGATCAGCATCATTGTTCATTTCTAAGGTCTACTTGGCTATTTCTAAAATTCGATAATTTCTTTTTGCCTCTTTCTTCATATGGGCATCCTCTCCCTGTGTGTCCCTGTGTCTTCACATGGTGTTCTTCACCCTGTGTCTTTGTTATCTCTTCTTATACCAGTCATTGGATTATGGCCTGATCATTAACCAAGCTTGACCTCATCTTAGCTTCATGACATCTGCAAAGACCTTGTTTCCAAATGAGGTCACATTCATAGGTACTAGGGGTTATAACTTCAAACATACATTTTTGGGAGGATATAATTTAACCCATAGCACACAA
Source organism: Tarsius wallacei (assembly GCA_963574415.1). Classification (NCBI taxonomy): domain Eukaryota; kingdom Metazoa; phylum Chordata; class Mammalia; order Primates; family Tarsiidae; genus Tarsius; species Tarsius wallacei. The sequence goes on along the minus strand of CAUYQG010159785.1, from coordinate 8,521 downwards.
TGAAAGATCAGCTCAGTTTTTAAAAACAATTAATTTTGGATTTAGGGGATACATGTGCATGTTTGTTACTTAGGTATATTGTGTAATGGTGGGGATTGGGCTCCCAGTGTGCCTGTCACTCACAAATTGAACATTTTATCCAATAGGTTATTTTTTAACTCTCAGCCCTCTCCCCCCTTCCTCCCTTTTGGAGTCCACAGTGTCTATGATTTTCATATTACTGTCCTTGTGTACTCATTGTTCAGCTCAATGAGTACACATGGACAGTACTTTTTCTGCTTTTTTTTTTGAGTCAGAGTCTCACTCTGTCACCCAGGCTGGAGTGCAGTGGCACATCACAGCCACCATAGCCTCAACTTGCTGGGTTCAGGCAATCCTTCCACTTCAGCCTTCCTAGTAGCTGGAACTTTAGGCATGCTCCACCATGCCTGGCTAATTTTTTTTATTTATTGTAGAGATGCGGTCTCTCCATGTTGCCCAGGCTGGTCTTGAACCCATGGGCTCAGGCAATCATCTTGCCTCTGCTTCTCAAAGTGCTGGGATTACAGGCATGAACCGCCATGCCCAGCTAATTTTCTGCTTCTGAGATAGTTCACTTGGGATAATGGCTCCATCCATGTTGCTGCAAAAACATGCTTTTTTTCTTTTTTATAGCTGCATGGTATTTCATTCTTCTTCTTCTTCTTCTTTTTTTTTTTGAGTTGGAGTCTCACTCTTGTCATCTGGGCTGGAGTGCAGTCGCACACTCACAGCCACCACAGCCACGATCTGCTGGGCTCAGGTGATCCTTCTGCTTCAGCCTTCCAAGTAGCTAGAACTACAGGCACACACCACCGCTGGCTAATTATTTTATTTATTGGAGAGATGAGGTCTTGCCAAGTTGTCCAGGCTGGTCTCAAACCCCTGGGCTCAGGCAATCCTCTTACCTCGGCCTCCCAGAGTACTGGGATTATAGGTGTGAGCCACTGTGTCTGGCCGCTGCATGGTATTTCACAGTGTATGTATACACCACATTTTCTTTATCCAATCAACGGTTGATGAACACTTTGACTTTGCTGTTGTGAATAATGCTGTAATTACTGAATTCAATGAAACTCTATATACTATTTAGACATGTTATTAATGTTTGCTAACTTAGGACTTAATAAAATTATGAATATCTCAAGGAGCTAGACTAAATATTAGCTGACAGTAATTTTTTAGCAGATGACAATACCTTATCTTTAAGAGATAAAGGAAAACTACTTTTGTACAAGTATTTTTTAACTGATCTATTCCTTTTCTTCTTTTCATTAAACATTGTATGAGGCTATGTTTTATGTATAACACCAGGAAAAAAGATGCATTGGGACATTCTGAAAAAAAAAAAGAAATAACCACGTGTAGAAGAGTATGTTTTAACAGGTGTTCTTTATTCCCTTCCCATTCACTGCTTATCACATGGCATGCGTAGTTCTTTTCCTTCTATTTATATTTTTATTATCCCTAGGATTGGATCCAGATTAACTAGTTCTCAAAACTTGTACATTTTCATTTGCCCAGAGTTCCATCTTCTCTTACTTTATTTCTTCTTGAGTTTTCCTTTTCTAGGGATGCCTTCATATCTCTCTTGTTCTTACTTTCTGCTGCTGGTCTACTTTCCTTTATTTTCTCTCCAACATTTACTTCCTCCCAATTTTCTGATCTAGAGTCTTTAGTCCCTCTATTACTTCTTGGCCATATGATCCAGGTGCCTGGCGCAGGGTGACCAACTGTCCTGGTTAGCCTTATACTAAAATTCCTCAGTCCCCAGCCCACTAGGAAGGCTGATTACTTAATAAGTAACCCGGGGAATAATAAGTTAACACTAAAGTAGGGGGAGGAGTAACTGGACTCGGTAATACCCTGCTGGGTTGCTGTTGCCTTCTAATTGGTAATCCTTGGAAGATAATGCAGATGAAAATAAAACAAATAGGGGTCATAAGCAATTATTAGCAAGATTCCGGTTACCTGAGGGACCAGAGAAAAAATGTATAGGAGTAAAACAGACTTTGAAGACTAGTGCGAGAGACTGAGTTAGTCATTAGAGTCATAGGCTGAAAAACTTGTGTGCAGCCTGAACTCCTGCATGCCCCAAACCAGGAGAAGGTAGGATACCTTTTGCATCAAGGAGTTTGAGTTGAATAAAAACCATTGCACTGATAATGTAGTGAACTTTAGAGAAACTGACAAAACGGGGAGACATTACAGCAGTAACAGCATGGCTCTTTCTGCTCCTGGGAAGCATTGTTGATGCCAAGCAGTTGCACACATTTGAGTTACAGGATTGGGGAATTCCCATTGAGAGCTGAGTGGGAATTCTACCAGGGGCTCAGTCTATGGTTGTCACCAGTATTCTTGCTCATATCTAGTGAGAAGAGTAAGGGGCCATAACCCTTGGCCAAAAACACAAGCTCCACGCTTCCTTTTATTCTACCATTCTTCTTTTATCTTCAGATTGTCTTTGAAGGTGCTAATATTTTTGATAAGAAGTGATGCTGTAATATAACTAATCTCTACTAAGATATTATTGAGGACTTAAGGTATTATTTTGTTTTTAGGAGCCACATGGAGAATGGGTCAATTGTCCCTTCACTTTCCTGTAAGAGAGGATTCCCGTTTCCAGAAACATACAATGACCATCTGAAAAAGGAAGACCACTCTGAATATGTGACAAATCCTTTTATAATGCAACCATTCTAGAGGGAAGTATAGAACTGGGAGATTATTAACTGATGAAGGAAGTAGAATTCAAGACTTTCAAATAATGTGGAAAATCAGAGTGAGCTACTTTTCCTTGCCGTCTTCATTTGGCAAACTGCTTATTGCACATTTACTATGTTCTTAGCACTTTGCTTAGTGTTGTAAATAAAAAGATGAAAACAGTATAATCCTTGACCTCAAGGCACTCATGCTACGATTTCTAGAAAAGTACATGCATATAAACAAAGAGATGTAATGAGAGTTATGGGTGCTTCTGTATCATTGCGTTCAGGTCATAACATAGGTACAAAGAAGGGTGTGGCCACTTGCTACCTGGGAGGGGGAAGGTGGCTATGGTCTCTGTAGTAGTCTAGCCTACTAGCTCTGGAAAGAAAGGTCTGTAACTGTGATTGTCTCATTCATCTCTACTGCCTCACACATAGTAGGTGCTCAGTGAGTAGTATTTAAATGAGCAAAACCTGGTGCTTTCTGGAGAGTATGGTGGATGCTAAACAATGCAAGCAGTTTAGCACAAGAGTCAAGGACCTACATGATCAAACCCCAACTCCCTCTCCAGCCTCCTCTCCCAAGCACTGCTCCCCTTCGGTCATGCTGAGGAGTGTGGGCCATAGAGAGAGTTTTAAGCCCAGTCATGATGGTTTTGTGTTTTAGAAAGCTCTGGCTGACTTGTGAGGTATGGACTAGAGGAGGGTGACTCTGGAGCTGGGAAGACCATTCAGTTCTGTAGTAGTTCAGTTGGGAGGATGCACATATGAATCCCGAGGTAATCATCCAGGGCCCTCCCCAGACCATTAAGTCAGAATCTCTGGAAATGGGATCCTGGCATCAGGGGTTTCTGAATCTTCCCAGGTGGTTCCTGTGAGAAACCAAGGCTGAGAATCACTCGCATAAGTTAAAATAGTTGCAGAATGGGAAAGGACAGTTGAAGATAGGGGAGCAGCATGCCTAGTTGTGGAGATTAAAGCAACTCCATCTTGGATGCTAACCCACCATGTTGACTTCTGATTAACCCCAGTTCTTGGGAAGGCCTCTAAGATTTCCCACTTATCTGTTGTTACTTAAATTGTCCTGCACATTTCTTCTGAATCATCCTTTCCTTATGGTATATAAGCCTTGGTCTAGGCATCCACCACCTTGTCTCACTGCTGCCTGAGACATAGACATGACTTCTGTTTATAAGTTTCCATTAAATGTTTCTTTCCAAGAAACTGGATCTGTTAGCTTCTTTCCTCTGCCTCTCATCTTCCTCAAACTTCAAGGGTGGGTTTCCATAGACCTGCCCACCAGGAAACACTAGCTAACAGAGGAAGAACAATGAAGAGGGGGGTATTAAATTACTCACAGGTTCTGGTTGGAGTCACTGAAATTGGAAAGTAGGGTGACCGATCTTTCTAATTTGCCCAGGACTATCATGGTTTAGTACTGAAGGGCCCTCATCCTGGGATAGTTGATCACCCTACAGGGAGATGGCGGTACCCTTCACCAAGATAGTGACCTACAGGGAGATAGTGCTACCCTTCACCAAGATAAACAATAGAGGATCAGAGCGTGATTGGGGGAAAGGTGATTAATTTTAAACATGGTAACAGCTGCTAAGTATTGGTGATAAACGTCATCCTAAAGCTCACAGTTGAGGATCAAATGAGTTAAATCCACCACATTCTAAATTCCTAGAACCATAGCTGTTGGAGCCAGACACACCCTGACAAGACTTACTAAGGGAAACCAGGAGGCAGAACGAGCACCACTACCTCATACCCTAATATAAATGTAAGACTGTTTCCCAGGAGAAGAGAAGGGGGTGGGTCCAGTTTGCCTTCCATCCTCAAAGCCAAGGGAGGGAGCTGTCAAGAGAACTACTCACAGATTTGTCTGGACAGTTGTGGGGTTCTAGGCTGTCCAGTCCCTGTGTTATCAGAGTAGAGGAGAAGTACTATTGGGAAGAGATGGCATGGTGGGGGACTGCCAGGCAGGGCAGGTGTCAAAACTGTCTTCGCTCAAAGTCATGGTGTCTTGGAGGCTTGGAAGATGGATTCCACATAAGCCTGAAGACCCTGGAGTTGGCTGTGGTGAGTAGACCATATTTGGAGCTTTGGTCCTGTCTGAGAATGCCATGACATTGGGCAAAGAGGGGCACATATCAGAGGAAGCGGACACGAGCCATCAGCACAGGAGCTGGGCTTGAAGTTGAGAAGGAATCTTTTATAAGGAACCGCTAGCGCCTAGAGTTGCAGCTTGTGATGATATCATCTGTCTCCCTTAATCTGTCAACACCAAGCTCAAGGATAATAAGCTGGGTCTCACAGGGCACCTATTCTTTCTGTTTTTCTTTCACCTTCTGGCCATTACCAGCAGGGACTGTAGTGGAAGCATGTGTGACCCAGACCACACCGCCATTCTGCTGCAGGAATGGGGAGAAGTGTGGGGGAGGGTAGAGAGCCATACATTGGACATGAAACTAAAGTTTTAAAGTAAAATCATTGAGTCTTTTCTTTTTTTGACTTGGGGTCTCATTCTGTCACTCATGCCACCCCGCCCAGCTAATTAAAAAAAATTTTTTTGTTGTTGAGACGAGGTCTCACTGTGTTACCTCCCACCTCAGCCACCTAAGAGTGTTGGGATTACAGGCGTGAACCACCGTGCCTGGTCAAAATCACTGAATCATAAGAATAAGTCTCTGGCCAGACTCAGTGGCTCAGCCTGTCATCCCAGCAATTTGGGAGGCCAAGGAGAGTGGATTACCTGAGCCCACGGGTTCAAGACCAGCCTGGGCAACTTGGTGAGACCTCGTCTCTACAATAAATCAAAAATTAGCTGGGTGTGGTAGTGTATGCCTGGAGTTCTGGCTACTTGGAAGGCCAAGGGGGAAGGATCGCCCAAGCCCAGCAGGTTGACACTGGGGTGGCCGTGAGTGTGCTACTGCACTCCAGCCTGGGCGATGGAGTGAGACTTCAGTTCAAACAAATAATCAAACAAAAATAAAATAAAATAAAGAATAGGAAGTCAATATTTTCACAGCTAGTAGTAACTATTCTAATAACTAAAAGTGAAAAATTGTCACAGTAGGCTGAAATTATTAAGGATGTCTGCTTTCCATGGAAAATGAAATTTTGACACCTTGTTTGACACATCAGTGAGTGCCATGTTGTGGGCAACCCATTGGACTGGGCCAGGTAGTGCGAAACTAAAGCCTTCTGTCAGTGGCAAAATGGATTCCCCAAACCTCTTCAGATGTGACAGCTTTACTGCAACATTATAAGAAACCATAAACAGAGCCTAGAGTTAAGACACTCCTGAACTCCTTACCCCCAGGCAGTTGTGAGATAACAAGTTGTTGTCTTAAGTTGCTGATTGCCGGGGCCATTTGTTATACAAAGCTTGACAATGAATAAGAATTATCCTGAGTTGGGCCATGGAGTTTTGTATCTGCCTCATTGATTGGTGGTGGGATGCAGGCTGCCCTTGGAAGGAAGCATGACTTGGGAGGAAGCAGTTTTCTTTAACCAAGGCACCCTCCCTCCCAAGACAATTGGCCAAAAGCTATTTCCTTGGCAACATTCTCAGCAGCTGGGTGACTAAGTCCTTTATAACTGAAGGAGAATCTGGGCAGCTCAGCATTAGCCATCAAGGGTTTAATCTGAGATTCCTGTGGGCTTCACTCTAATGGGGGAAGAATCAGAGTTTGAGGAGACTTGGAGCCTCGCTCTGTCTTCTTTTCTCATCCTTGCCATTTTCTCCTTTTAAGTGTTGCTGTGTCCCAGGGTTTTATCCTTGACTTTCTCCTGCACCTATGAGAGGAAAGACAGGAGAGAGCAGTATCCATAATAAAGTCAAGGGAGAAGAGGATATTAGGAAGACGATGGTGGTCAGTCAGTGTTCACTAAACTTATCAGTTGGGGTCTTGGGAGAAGACAGCACACAAGGGGAGTGACAAAAAAGAGCTTAACAAAGGAACTCTTTGCAGAAACGAGGTTGGGAGTCAGAGCCACCAGCAGGAACCATCAGGAGCCATGACTTTCAGAGAGGAGCACAGCCAACCCAAGCCTGACATGGTCCATACAAGTCATCCTTATGTGTCACAAGGCAGGGTGAAGGAGGGCAGAAAGTGGGTCTGCAAGGGCTGTGGATGAAAGCAGCTTAGCAGACGTGAATTAGATATGTTCATGGTTGATGTCCCTCCAAGTAGCAGCTTAAAATATATTGCAAATGTTTTGGTACACTGCTAAATTTTAAGGATACTATCAGAGACAAAAACTAGTACTTTCTTTTTCCATAAGTGTTCTTGATGCCATTGACAGGTCCTAATTGAAAAGACACTGGTCTGAGGACAGACACAGAGGCTCATGCCTATAATCCCAGCACTTTGAGAGGCTGAGGCAGGAGGATCGCTTAAGCCCAAGAGTTTGAGACCAGCCTGGGCAACACAGTGAGAAATTGTCTCTACCAAAAAAATTTTTTTTTAAATTATCCAACTGTGGTGGCACATGCCTGTAGTCTCAGCTACTTGGGAGGCTGAGGTGAAAGGATTACCTGAGTCCAGGAGGTCAAGTCTGTGGTGAGCTGTGATCATGCCAGTGTACTTCAGCCTGGGTGACAGCGTGAGACCTTGACTCAAAAAAAAAAAAAGGAAAGAAAGAAAGAAAAGGGCCAGGCATGGTGGCTCATGCCTATAATCCCAGCACTTATGGGAGGCTGAGGTGAGAGGATTGCCTGAGCCCACAGGTTCGAGACCAGCCTGAGTAACATGGTGAGACCTCATCTCTACAATAAATCAAAAAATTAGCCGGGTATGGTGGTGCATGCCTGTAGTTCTAGCTTCTTGGAAGGTGGAGGTGGAAGGATTGCCTGAGCCCAGCAGGCTAAGGTTGTGGAGGCCATGAGCATGCCACTGCCCTCCAGCCTGGATGACAGAGTGAGACTTCAACCAAAAAATAAAAATAAAATAAATAATTCTATATTTTTGATTCAGTAGAGTATTACTTTCCCAGGAAATTATATTGAATTTCTTCAAAAAGTATAATTATTGACTGTATCAATGTCAATATACCAGCTGTGATATTGCACTATAGTTCTGCAAGATGTCACCATTGGAGGTAGCTAAGTAAAGAGTGCAGATCTATTATTTCTTTTTTTTTTTTTAGATTAGAAAACATAGCTTATTTAGAAAGTAAACTAAAGAAAAAGAGAAAGAGGAGATTCACCTCCCCAAGGTAAGGGAGGGGGCCAAAGCTTAAGAAAACATGGCCTGGCCATAGCTCAAAGAGCACATGGTTACACCATAGCTCAGCAAAGCAATGGCAGCAATGGTCTGGCAATGGCCACAGTAGCCTGGCAATTGAAGAGCCTTAGAATAACTTAAAATAGCTGTATAATATAAAGTATGTAGTAAATGTATAGTAACCCCTCCCCAGGACTAGACACATAAATTGTGTGCTATAGTGTTTCTTCTGAAGTGCTGTTACTATAAAATACCAAAGATAATGGCTACTTTACAAAATGTTTGCAGTGTTTGTACTTAGAACTTTGTTAAGTTTTTGTAACCGGCTTATTCCACTTCTGCAGCCGCTGCTGGCAGTGTGTAAATGTTAAGCAATAAGCCCCTCCCAGACATTCCTTTGCCTAAATCATGGTGGACTCTGTGGCACCAGCCACTCTTCTGGTGGGCTCTGTGTTGTTTCAAACCTGCTTGTATGCTTATCTGACATTCCAGAGGGCTTAACTAACTCCTCTCTGCCCGTTTGGCCGTTAAAAAGTCAATCATAGGCAACTAAGCCCAAGC
>CAUYQG010159778.1:0-15228 GCA_963574415.1 Tarsius wallacei | reverse complement strand
TGCAGACCCTCTGGGCTTTCTATCTGATGGCAAATGAGCTCATTGATATTTCTCAACTTTTTTTTTTTTTTTTTTTTTTTAGTAGGTGTATTACTCTTTTGCCAAGGCTGGAGGGTAGTGACACACTCATGGCCACCGCAGCCTCAACCTGCTGGGCTCAGGTGATCCTTCCGCCTCAGCCTTCCAAGTTGCTGGAACTACAGGCATGCACTACCACTCCCGGCTAATTTTTCTTGATTTATTGTACAGATGAGGCCTTGCCAAGTTGCCCAGGCTGGTCTCAAACCCATGGGCTCAGGCAATCACATTTAAAAAATCCAGTCCTCTTTTGATGGGCAGCACGGTTGGTTCTCTGTCTCTGCTATTGTGAACAATGCTGCAATAAACATGCATGTGCAGGTGTCTTTTTCATAGAGTGATCTGAGTTCCTCCAGGCGTATTCCCAGTAGGGGAATTGCAGAGTTGTGTGGAAGGTCAATTTTTAGACCTTTTAGGAATTGCCAAACTGTTTTCCACAGAGGTTGTACTAGTTTACCCTCCCACCAACAGTGTAGAAGTGTTCCCTTTTCCCTGCATCCTCTCCAACTTCTGTTGTTTTTTGAGTTATTTTTATTTATTTATTTATTTTTTATTTTTTTGAGTTGGAATCTCACTCTGTCGCCCAGACTGGAGTGCAGTGGCCGCTCCCGGCCACCGCAGCCTCGACCTGCTGGGCTCCGGTGATCCTTCCGCTTCAGCCTTCCAAGTAGCTGGAACTACAGGCGTGCGCTACCATGCCTGGCTAATTTTTTTGACTTATTGTAGAGATGAGGTCTCGCCAAGTTGCCCAGGCAGGTCTCGAACCCGCGTGTTTTTTGAGTTATTGATGTTGGCCGTCCTGATTGGAGTTAGGTGGTATCTCAGTATGGTTTTAATTTGCATTTCTTTGAGGACTAGTGAGGCTGAGCATTACTGGGGGGAGGGGTGAAGGTAGTAACAGCTGGGAGGGGAGGGAGGGAGGAACAAAGGGGACACATTTTTAATGTGAGGGAACGCTGTGAATGAAAATATATGGCATTATAGACACCCCAGAACTATCAGTTCACACAGTGTTCTCCTTTTCTGATCCATTAGAGAAGCCACCGGTTAAGGACCCTCCTTGTTCTCCCCATGTGACTTTCGCAGTCACCTCAAATACTGCCTCTATAGCGAAGGCTTCATGCTCACCTTCCTTAACACTCATTTCTCTGTGATGGCATTATGCTTTCTATGCATAGCTACCATAAGGGTTATGGTTCCTATCACATCATATTACAACTGCCTTCATATGTGTCTGTTTCCTAGTGGGTTGTACATTCTTTGAGGTCAGGGATCAAACATTGCTTATCTCTGAATCCTCAGAATCTGCTCAGGAGATACTTTGTGAATGTGAACAAATGAACGGCCATGTGGATGCTCTAATCTCAGGTGTCTGGGATCAGCTTGGCAGTGTTTATGTGGATTTGGATGGAGATGGGTGTCCCACTCAGGGAGGTCTCTCTTGTATCTAACACTTTCTTAATGGTCCTTCCATAGTGATGAGGAAAAGGCAACCAGCTGGATGCACCCTGGAACGAAGTCACCCATTCAAAGTGGACATACCTCCGGCCCAGGTAAGGAGCCTGTCTGTTCCTGCCTTTGCAACTGGGAAGGCAGGAATAACCTGAAGTGGCAGTAGGAACCCTTTGCCCCAGCTTTGCTGCTGACTTTTTCCTTTCTCCATGAATAGACGCAACTTAGTATCTGGACTGCATCAGGGATTATTGCCAGAGGGTTGGTGCTTACCTCAAGGTCTCTCCAACCTCCTCCTTCTGCGATTAGTATCTGGGACAGACCCTTGAGGACACAGATTTTTTTCCCTCTTTCATCCCTCTGCCCAGTCAGAAAATCCCTGTTTTGAGGGCCGCTGGGATGGGCAGAAGCCAGCCCCAGTGTGGGCCTGGAACTTTACTTTGTGTCATGACGTGATGGAAGTGTTCTCTGTCTGCACCGCCCAATACAATTTCCAGGAGTCACTTGTGACACTGAGCAATTGAAATGTTATTAGCACCACTGAGGATTGTAAATTTTAATTAATTTCAATGTAAATAGCCCTATGTGGCTAGAAGGAACTCCTTCCCACTGTGAGAAGCGGGGAAAGAAAGGGGACAAGGGTGACATTGGTCGCTTACTATGGAGAAGACACCACTGCCAGTCCTCAGGGACCTCCTCGGCTAGTGGGAAAGGTGGGACACATACAGGTCAACAATAAGCAAGGAAACAACTGAAAAAAAGATTTCAGTCTAAGTGGAAGAGATGGAGACACAAAGAGTCCACAGGCCTGGGGTACTCATGTGAACAGCAGTCATCTGTCTCTTGATGCCAGGTCACCACAGACCATTAAGAAGAGGTGTGAGTGACAGTGTGGGAAGATCTCCCACCTCCCACACCTTCCAGCCCTTCACCTGATTGGACACTAGGCACCTGGTTCCAGGAGCCTTGGTCACTCAGGGGGCCCTGCCAGCACCTCTGCACATATGGGATTAAGGCTTTCACTTGCCCAGTGCATTTTGATTTCTAGATCCTGGGCTGGAATCATTGTGTTTTTAAGGTAGGAAGAGACTTCAGGGATCATGGAGTTCAAACGCCTTCATTTTATGGTACAAAAATTGAAGAGTGGAGAGGAAGTGCCTGGCTCAAGGCCATTTGGCCAATAAGCAGAGTGATGTCGTGGTTAAATGCATACATTCTGGAGGCCGAGAGATCTGAGGTCAATCTTGGCTCAGAGTGGTCTTGAGCAAGTGATCTAATGCTTCCAGGACTTAGCGTCTTCATCTGTATAATGGGGAGAGGACTATGACCCTCAAAAGGTATACCAAGCATTGCACAAGAGAGCTGATTCCAAAAATGAAGGCAACGGCTGTTGCTACTGCCACTGTTGTGTTTCCAATGCGAGGCAAGGCCTCCTGACTCCAAGGCCAGGACTGTTTTCTTCTACCAGTTAGGTAGTGGGTGTCACCTTCAGTGTCAGCCGTTTATGGCTTGAGTCCATCCATCTCATTACCACCCTAGGTAGGACTGGAAGATGAATAAAAGCCTGAGAGCCAATTCTTTCACTTTTGGCTGCCGCCAACGGATTGTCCAAGTCTGGGAAGGGGTTAAGATGCCCCCAAAGCTTGCCGGGAAGGCAGCTGCCTCAGCGGGCACTCCGCCTGGATGGGAATATAAGCGCTCTTGGTGTTGCCCAGGCAGAGAGGGCAGTGTGGAGGGAAGTTGCTAGAAAAAGACAGGGGACATAATCCACACTGGCCTCTTTCCCAGGCACATCACAGTGGCAGGATTATTTATGATTCTGACCCAATGGGGATCCCTCTACTTGGGGAGGCTGCCAACCCACGCCCTTCTGAATGGCAGCGTCCGCCCACAGAGATGGAGGGGAACAAGTAGCATTTATGGAACTGCACAGAGGAAAGAGTGTGGGCTTCGGCGGCAGCAGGCCGGCACTCACATCCCGGCCCAGACACTTCCTGTGTGACTTTAAGCAAGTCGATTAACCTGTCTGGCCCTCTGTTTCCTCATCTGTAAAAATGTTTGGGCTGGTGCCTACCGTATAACGTTGCCTGCAGATGAAATGCGCTCGCAGAGGTAAGGTGCGCGGTGGCCCAGAGGAGGAAAGCGCTCACTACCTGGTAGCTGCTGTTATGAGCTCTCTGGGCCAAGTCCTGGCAGGGAAACGGGCCCACTAGCTGCCCTGTTTTGCTGAAGCAACAGCATCACCAGCAGCAGCTTTGGAAATATAGACCCTTGATAAATACAGGTGAATAAAATGAGTGATTAAAAACCGGACTCTCCACTCCTGGGAACCCAGGCTGTGCTCTCCAGCAGCTGGTGCCTTAAGGCAGCAGAAAATATGGCGGGAGGCATTCAGCCCCAAGCCAATAGCTCTGTTTTCTGAAACGTCATGCAGAAGGCAGGTGGCTGGACTGACTGGAAAGGTGGCAGTGACTGTCTGTTGAGAGAATTTTCACCTGTTTTCCAATATGTCAGCCAGGAGCCTCTTGCAGTCCCAACAGGAAGACTCTCCATCAGCTTCCTGTCTGTTCCCACCTCTGACAGTGGATTCTCTTGGTCTCTCAAAAGGCTCTTCTGCCGGGCACGGCGGCTCACGCCTGTAATCCCAGCACTTTGGGAGGCCGAGGTGGGAGGATTGTCTGAGCCCAGGAGTTTGAGACCAGCTTGGGCAACTTGGCGAGATCTTGTTTCTACAATAAATCAAAAAACTTAGCCAAGCGTGGTAGCGTGCCCCTGTAGTCCCAGACACTTGGAAGATTGAGGTGGAAAGGATCACCTGAACCCAGCAGATTGGGACTGCAGTGGCAGTGAGTGTGCCACTGCACTCCAGCCTGAGTGACTCCTACTCAAAAAAATAAATAAAAAAATAAAAGCTTTTGAGTAGGAGTGAGACTCCTACTCAAAAAAATAAATAAAAAAATAAAAGCTTTTCCTCTTCTGCCATGGGGTGAAAGAATCCTGGTTGCCAGGAGGTGGGATACTGCCAGAGTGACTGTTTTGGAGAGCGTCAGAATGGGACTGTGCCTACCAGGTGTTCCTTGGAGATAGAGGCTCTGCACCCATCTAGGGGGCTGCCTAGGCTTGACCTTGGTCAGGGTTTCTTGACTTTATTAGGCCGAGGTCAGCTTCCTCAGGTATTTAGCGCTTGTGCACTCTGAGAGTCTGTGAGTCTCCTCTGAGCGTTTCCATGGATAATTTTTTTTTTTTTTTAGAGATGCTATTAAAAATCTTAAAACACACAAGTCTTTCCATTTTCTTGGGGTCGATTTCCCAGGACCTTGGAGTCTTGTACAGAAGCAACAGAGACTGGTAGTAATAATACTGGCCTGGAATTTGGAGACTTGAGTCCTAATCGGATGTTGGGTGCTAATTATCTGTGAGTTCCTGGGGCAAGTGAACCACCCTGGGCTGCAGCTTCTGCTTCTAAGGGGCTGGCCAGATGATCCTGAGGACACTTCCAGGGGAACCATCTGTGTGTTCACCGTGGGGGATTCGCACAATGACTGGCGCACAGGAGACGCTCAGTAAAGGTCTGCTGAATGTCTGAGTGTCTATCGCCAGGCAGCGATTCATGGACAGGGGACATCCCATCCACTCCCATGTCTCTCATTATTGGCAGGAATTTAGTTGCTGGAAATAATGGACACAAAGGGTGGAATGATTGACTTGAACCGTGCTTCTCCCGGCCCCCTCCCTCCCTAGTGCACATCAGGTTTGCCGAATTGGAAGAGAGGTTAGTTTCAGGGTATCTCACGTTGTGACTTTGCTTCCTTGCAGGTTTGCCCAAGGGCTGGGAGATGGATTCCACCAAGGAAGGAGCTGTGTATTTCGTCAAGTGAGTAAGATGGAATTTCCTTTCTGATGTCGCTGTCGGTCCTGCTTTTTGTCCTTGTCGGGAGGGGAGATGGTTAAAGTATCTGGTTTTTCACTGAAGGCACTGCCGAGTCTGTGATTGGCCAAGAGGTGCTAAGGCTTCCGAGGGCTGAGATAAAGATGGGAGTGAGCACATCTGTGTCTGTTTGTGTTGGCCTGGGCAACAATCGGTGTCAGTCCTGGGAAGTTTCCTAGTGGGTGGGGTGGTGGGAAGCGCAAGGGGATAGAGTGTTGGGCTGGGCTGTGTGGGTGGGAAGGAGATGGTTCAACACAGTAGAGGAGAGAGGCTGTTCTAGACACACCAGACAGAGATTCAGGTCCAGGCTGAAGGACACGAAGCTGCAGGGCTCCATGAGGGGCAGGGCGCGGAGCCAGCGGGAAGGGAAGGTGTACGAGGGTGTACCGTGCAGGACATCAGGCTGCTGGTAGCAAGGCCAGCTCCGGGCACTCTTGCTCTCATGGACAGGGATGTGCCATTCTGGGGGTGGCGTGTGTGTGTGTGTGTTGGGGGTGCTCTGTTCCCTTGGAGGGGTTGGTTAGGCTCCTGTGTGGCCCGGGGAACCCCTACATCCTGCCACAGCTGAAGGTGCGCCTTGGGGAGTGGCCCTTGGAAGGGGAAGGTGCAGCTCTTTGGGCTGGGGCGGTCCATAGCTGCCCATTGGACTCGCTTCCCTCTGCCTTGGTCTAGGTCTTTCCATCTCTCAGCCAAGCTGGGTCCTGGCATCACTCCCATGGGTGAGGCTCGGCGTGCTCAGGCCTGTGGGCCTCCCCGTCTGGTCTGGCTTCAGATTCTGGGATGGTGGAGCACAGCTGCCCAGCCTGCTGGGGCACCGGCACTGCCAGAGGGAGCCCGGCCCAGCCAGGCAAGGGGGACTCTCGTCTCATCCCCTCTCCCGCCTTCTCTGCTTTGAAACCCTCATCCCTCTATACTTGGAGAGGTCACCTTTCCACCCCACCTCAAGATCTGCCAGCATGTACATCAGCTTGGCTGTTAACTATATTCCTAAATATATATTCAAAATATTATTTTCCTTTTAAACAAATAATCTATTTTGGAAATTGTTCTGGTATCACATGGCTCTTACGACCTGGGCTTTTTCTAAACTTGGATCCAAATCACGCTGTGAGATGAACAATAGAAGCAAAATTCATTCCTGCTTCATCTGCCAGCCCACAGCTTTCATTTGAGCTCCCTCAATTCAGTGTGTCCAGACTTGAGCTCATTGCCTTCTCTGCGCCCACCCCATCTTTGTTAGAAACACCACCAAGGCAGAGCTCTGTGTCCTCACCCTTCCCTCCTCACCCTTCCTTCCTCACCCCTCCCCGTGAGTCGCGTCAGTTCTCCCCTCAGTATCTGTCAGTCCACCCACTTCTCATCATCCCCACAGCCACAGGCTGAGCTCATGTTCACATGGACTCTCTCCTGAGTTATTTTAGAAGCTTCCCAGGTTATCATGCTGCAAAAGTGCTTCTTCCTAGAATCCGTATTTGGCATATCGTTCTCCATTAAAAACCTTCCATGTTTCCCATCAAGTACAGGGTAAAATCTAAATTTCTTATCCAGACACTAGAAGGGCTTCATGATCTGGCTCCTTTAGTCCTTCCGCATCTCCCCTCCCACACGCCACAGTTTGCTCCTAGCCCTCCTCACATTCCCCTCCCTTCCATGAACCCACGTCTCCCTCGGTGCGAATCCCTCCTCTAGCAGGGCTCGTGCCCACCTGTGAACATTTGTTCTTCCTCCAAGACTCTGCCCACAACTTCTTCAGGGAAGCCCACCTGTATTGCAATTATTTATTTGTGCCATTTCTCCCTAGATCAGTAATTCTCCAAATTAAGCATGCATCAAAACCACTGGAGGGTTTGCTAAAGCACAGAGGGCCAGGCCCTACCCCTGGGGTTTCTGATCCAGAGGGTCTAGAATTTGCGTTGCTAACAGATTCCCAGGTGATGCTGATGATGCTGGTCTGGGGACCACACTTAGAGAACCACTCGCCTAGACAACTCATCATGGGCTGGGGCAACACAGGGGACCATAAAGTCTGGCAACACAGACAATATCACTTCATTCTATACTGTGATGAAATGTCCATAAGCCACTGATGATGTGTTCCCACATTGGCAGACTTGGTGGCTGTTCTGTCTGTCAGAGCAGCTGTAGTCCCTCTAAGAGCCAAGTGCTTTAACTACATCTTCTCATTTACTCCTCGTAGAACCTTTGTGAGGAGATGTCACCGTCTCTAACTGTCTTAGCAAGTAGTGAGAAACTGAGACCTGGCAAAGAACTTTTTCGATGTCATGAAGCATCGTGGGGAGGCTGCCTGTGTCTGCCTGGTTTCACAGGCTGTGCTCTTAGCATAACGGCATGGAGGCCTCCCAGCATCCTCGGGGCCTGGCTTGGACAAAGGAGGTGCTCACTAAGTTCTTGCTAAATGAGTGAATGAATGAATGAATGAATGACTCTTGCCCACCCTCCTGATTTTCACGGTTCCCTGCCACAGTCAATTCCCACAATGGTTTATAAGGTTTGGCTAGTGGGTGAGTTATTTAATAGAAACTCTAAGCATTCCAGACATGGATCCCAAGAGGTAATACTAAAAGCCAGATATACAGACAACTTGGGGAGCTATTTTTCTTCTACTGGTGCGGAGGAGTCCAATTTCAATGAGCAAACATTGATCTTTGCCCAGGACCAGACAGGTATGTTAATTGTGTGTCAATAAGCCCTTTCCTTCGTGGTGTTTGGGAAGTGGTTCTCATGGTATCCACAGCGGTTGCATTGCTCAAGTGTGCCTGCAGTTTTGAAGATGTCATTTGCTGGGAAGGGTGGCGTGGGGAGAAGAGAAAAAGCAAAGGGTTAAAACGTGGGCGGACCCCATTGAAGCCGTAGGCACTCACCACATTAATCCACAAGAGGGCGCCAGAGCACACATGATGGGCCCCCCGCATGGCCTGCTAGGGGTTTGCTCACAGAGTCTCTCCTTGGGCGGACGTTGCCTTCCAGGAGATGACTGGGCCATCTTGACCATCCCTGCCACATCTCTACCCCTTTGGGTCTGGCAGACCTCTTCCTAGAGCTTAAAGATCTAGCTATTAACACGTAACACCCATTCCTGACCAGCAGGAAGTCTGTTTCCCTGGCCCCTGTCCCCTTGCCCTTTTCCTGTTGCAGCAGCAGCTGTGGAACTTGCCAGTTCTGTCCCCAAGAGCATCTTTCTTTTTCCAAAGTCGGCAGGGAGGCAGAGGTGTCCAGACGCTTTCTGCAGAGCCACACCCTGATAACCCGTTCCCAAGCCGGCCCCTGCGACTCCTCCCCACAGGGAGCCCCACCCAGCTGTCACTTCTTCCTTGTCCTGGTGTGGGTGCTTCCTCCAGGAAGGTGCCAGCATGTGCCAGCAAGCAGTCCACCTGCTCGCTCCACGCGCACGTGAGCTGCTCAGGACGGGATGTGCGGCTAGGGGCTGCCAGGACCAGAGATGCAGTGAGAGCCAGGCAACTCTCTGGGGCTGTGCTGGGTCTCAGAGAGTCATCGATACAGACTCCAGCCCAACCTGTGAGACCCCAGAGGAGGGGGTGCCCCGGGAAGGGGGGTGGAGCCACCAAGAGCTATTCTGTTGCCTCCAGAGGGCAGACAGGACAGAGGACAGGAGTCACAGGGCAGCAATTCTGGTATAGTGACCCAATGAGCTCTGCCCTCAGAAAGGCAAACAACACCCAGAACGGTGAGAAATGAGCTTCAGAGAAATCCCATTTGCAGAGGAAAACTGAGGCTCAGTTGTCAAGCTGCTTGTTCAAAATTGCTGAATTAGTCAGGGATGGAGCTGGGGTTCGAAGCCAGATAGGTCATCAAAGGTCTACTCAGGAAGTCAAGGCAGGAAGATCACTTGAGCCCAGGAGTTTGAGGCTGCAGTGAGCTGCAATCCCACTGCGGCATTCCAGGCTGGGTGACAAAGCAAGATCCTGTCTCTAAAAAAAAAAAAAAAGTTTATCATTCAGGGCTCCCTTTCCTGTCCCCCCAGTTGGTACATTCTGGGGAAGACAGAGGGAGACCCCCGTGGGTACAGTCCCGTTGAGTAGGCAGTGATGGGAGCCACCCTCTTTCGGGTCCCCTCCCACTGTGGGAGCTTTTCTGTCTTCTTTATAAACTCCCGCTTTCTCACACACGCACAGAAAGAATAGGCAGTCACAGGCAGTGATGCAGACCATCCATTTAGTGGCCACGAGGACTGTGGTCGGGGGCGGTGATGGCACTTAAGAGGAGGATCCACAGTTTGGAGACTGAATTTGGGACTGGGGAGTTTGGACTTCATCCTCCGTGCAACAAGGGCCATAGAGCTCATGCAGAGGAGAGACAGGATCACAGAGGTGCTTCTGTGGAATCCTTTCTTCCTCACGCCTCCTCCCAGCTGAGCTGTTTAGATGAGTCTTGCTTCTCCTTTGCTGGGCTGACAAGAATTGAGATTTGGCAAAGGGAGTTCATTTTGTTTGCTTCACCTCACCCATCCTTGTTGAAACGCAAAGATCCTCATGCTGCCACGTATCTTCTACCATGCCCCCCATGCATGAAGGCACCGCACCCCACGCCAATCCTCCCTTTGACCTCTCCTGTCCCCAAAGCCACCCAGATCCCCCAGAAGCATCCACACGTCTGGCTCAGGCTTCTCGAAGGATCCGTGGGACTCGTCTGCAGCTCTTGCCCTCTGTCTGCCAGAGAGGAAACCCGCCCAGCAGGCCCGTCTGTTGGTCTCCTGCCTTTTCCAGCTGCCCGAGGATTGTGGGGCTGGGGGCTGAGGTCCTTGTCCCCTTCCCCGCCCTCCCTCTCGGATGCTGTACTCTCTTGCCCCAGCCTTCCTTGACTCCTTTGGCTCCTTGAAGCCAGAGCCCCCCACCCCCCCGAACCCTTCCTCTTTTGCTGCTTGGAACCAAACTCTCCCCTAGCCTGCACCAGCCAGCCTTGCCAAGTCCTGGAGAGCCAGGGCAGGTGAGCTGGGCTTCGTCAGTCCTGCCTGGCACTGGGCCCTCTGCCCCTTCGCTGAGTGACTTCCCTATGGCCCATGAGGGGTGGCTGGGGTAGAGGAGGAGGTGACGGAGGGCTCTCCTCCCCAAGAGGGCTGCTGGGCTGTGCGTGCTGCCCTAACCGGAGATTCCCGGTTCTGGCTGGGCCTGCTCTGGGCAAGGAGGTCCCTTCAGGAGCTCTCAGGCCCCTGACTTCACTCCACACTGTGGTATGTGTGTGGGGGTGTGGGTCAGATCCCCTCAACAGCTCCAAAGAACCAAGCTCCTCCTGGGCCCTGGGCAGGAAATCTGTGCTCTGGCTCCCTCCATACCAGGTTCTTTTTAAAGATCAGGGCTTCAGTTGGTAAAGATGATCTTCTACTCAGATCACATTAAGAGAGATCCACTTGCATTATTTGAGTGAAGAGAGGCTTAACTTAAAAAAAATCAAGATGTTCTAATAATAAGCAAAAAAGAAATCATTGTTGTGAGGGCAGGGCCTTGCAGACACCCTTTCTCTAGGCCCCTGCTGCTTCTTGAAATATTTCTATATTCAGAAGTGAGCCCAGGAGCTCATCTGGCTCAGTCTCTAGCTTCTGGGTCTAAGGGGCAGCTGGGACCAAGACCAGTGAGCTTGCTTGGCAGTTTTGATGGGAATCTTCTGTTTTCCTTCCATCTTTCCGATCCTGTTTACGAAATCAGAGTCTTTATAACGTTTGCCCATTGTCACAGAGAATCTGTTATTTTTCTAGCATCCACAGAGATGGAAAGAGAGGGAAACTGAGGCAGAGCGAGAGAGAGAGAGAGAGAGAGAGAGAGAGAGATTCTTGTCTAAGCAGAAACAGGGCAACAACCCCATTGTCCAAACCCCTTCCTTCTGCCTCTGACCCTCCATAATGCAAAACACAGATCAAGTGCCTCTGGTTTGGCTAGTATCCTTACCCAAGGTTATTCGAGATTAGTTTTGGCTGAGGGCTAGGAGATCCTGGTATCTTGTAGTGGATTCCAACCCTCTCCAAATGTCCTTTCTCTAAATTCATTGTGTTGGGTGGGAGTGGGGACATGGAGACCCCAGGGCCCCAGCCAAGCCCTCCTGACACCCAGATACATGGCCGTCTCTGGAGTGGGTGTCACATAGCCGAAAGGTGACCACAAGGCAGGCTAGGTGAGGCCCCTCACATGGTTCTAACTCCCTGGGTAGCTTGTGGCTCCCTGCAGTTGCTTGAGAGAAAACTTTAAAAATGCAGCTTACCCGACCCGGTGGCCCAGATCCCCTTTGGGGGGCAACCTTGTCCTGGTGGTGGAAGGCTAGAGAAGCTGTGTGAACCACCCCACCCTCTCCCGGCGGGTAGGCTGCGTGGATGGTTAGCAGCTTGTCGCTGGTGTGGATGGAGTTAAACCTTTTCGGGGACTATTTACTCCTGATCCTAAGTGACAGCTTGGGGAGGGAGAGTCACGTGGCCCCGAAATCCCCAAGGGAGCCGATGGAGCATGCCCAGCTGCTTCTGCCTGGGAAAGATGCTGGATCCTGCAGTCACCACAACAGCATCCTCTCCCAGCGCCAGGGACCTGCCAGCCGGAGAGATGACTGATTAGACCAGATTACACCCCGAGCCCCACTCTGCAGAAGGGGGCCCACGAGGGGCGGGGGAGGAGGACCCCAGCTGGCCTGAGCTGGGGGGAGGGGTGCCTTGGGGCTTGCAGAGTTAGAGCGTTTCAGCGCGGGGATCACACCTCAGCAGCCGGTGAGTCTGTTTTGATGCATCACATAGGTGGGGTGGGAGGAGGAAGGTTGGGCTCCGGTCAGGGCTGGCAGCCGCCTGCCTGCCTGCCTGCCTGCCTGCGTGTGAGCCTGGGCTGCTTGCACTGCGGTGCCACTGCCTTCCCTTCCCTCATCCTTGGCAGCCTTACTTGGGGATCGTGGATGCTGAGAATGCTAATTATAGTCCTCTCTGTGCCCCCACCCCCACCTCCAGAATCCCCGGTAAGGGCTGATGCTGTTTGAGTTTGAATGGATCACGTTTGAATGGCATCTCCTGGATGAGGGCAGCTCTGGGCTTGCCAGCTTCCTAGGGTCCAACTGGGCCCCCCAACCTGGCTAGAGCAAAGAGGCCAGCCCCACCCTGCCTCTGATCTTGCCTGCAGGAAGGAGAGAAGGGGAGAGGGCCCTGGGGTCAGGCTCAGGTCAGCCCCAGGGACTCCCCTTCCTCAGTGTAGGGAGGAGTCAGGGTGCGCATCGTAATTATGGGTCAGAGTTTGGGATGCAGGATGACAGGGGTTCTTGGATTCCCAGAGGGCATCTGAGCTCTGGGGTCTCAAATTTGAGGGGAGCTCCTGAGGGAGCTGGAGCCGGGTGCCTGTGTGGGAGGTGGGGGCAAGGATGTGTTGGTGTTTACCAGGATGGGACCGGGCTGCAGCCGGTTGAGAGCCTTGGGCTTACTGTGTGAGGGTCCTGGGGAAAGGAGACAGCTTGGGGAACTGGCCAGAGGTGGAAGGAAGGCTATAGTGGAGGGGCAAGGAAGAGGATTAGGCCGAGAAGGGGAAGGAAGAAGAAGGGAAACGCAGAGCCTGGGAGAGCAGAGGGAGTGAGGGAGAGCCAGCCTTAGGGCACAGGGCTGGGGAGGGCCAAGCTCAAGAGCCTGGAAGGGGGTGGGGAGGAGGATGGAGCTCAGAGCCAGTGTCAGAGGAGGTTGCAGCCTCCAGGGCTTGGTGGTTCTTCCCAGATCCCGGTAGAGCCCTTTGCCCTCAATCCTGCAGCTTGGGTGGTGTACTCCAGCGAGGGTCTCCTGCATGAGGGGCGGAGCTCTAGTTGGCAGGTGTCCACCTGGGCCGGCTGCTCAGACAGGCGCGGGGGCATTGCAGGCGCCTACCCCACAAATCCCCCAAATCCTGGTTTCCAGGCAGCTGTGGAGGAGTGCGGAGCTGGGGAGGGTTTCTGTGGGCTGTGACTGTTCAGTCTCCAGCTTCCATGCCAGAGGAGTGCATTTTGGCTTCAGCAGGAGATGAGCAGAGTCTGTCGGTGGAGAGGAGGTGGAGGGAGTTTCCACAGAGACACCGCTCAGACTGCAGCCTAAGGCTGGGGCCTGTCTCCAGGTGGGGGTGGCCAAGGGGCCAAGGGCGCCCCGCCTGGCACGGCCACTGGGCTTTCCTTAGGGAAACAAGCAGGCTTCTGTCTCTGCACAAGGGCACAGAGTGCTCAGCCGCACATATGAATTATTAAAAGTCCTCGGTTTTCCAATCAGTGGCGAGGTGATAAATGCGTTAGCGCTGCTGTGTAATTAATCCTGGCGGGCTGCTGCACAGGCTGGAGACAATGGGGGCCCCCTTTTTTTGCCGGGTTCGGCTTATTTTCCTTCTTCACAGGAAGGTAATGGTGCAGGACGTATTACACAGATAATTACTTTTAACGTGCCTGCCTGGATTATTGAGTTGAATTCTTCCTGCTCGTGTAAACGAAGTAATTACCGGGGAAATCAGTGATCGGAGCAGCCCGTCCTGGCTCCTGGGCTGATATTACAGCCCTCGCCTCGCCCAGGCCCAGCTGCAGCCTTGGGTTCGGCAGAGCGAGCTCCCTCAGCTCAGGGGACCGGCCTAGACCAGAGTAAGAAACCACAGCAGCAGACAGGAGTGTGGTGTCAGTGGTGCCGAGGAAGCTGCGGTTCTCTGAGCCAGTTTCCTCATTATCTTCCTCACTGGTCTGCTGTGAAATTCGATGAGGTCACTGGCACTGATCTGGGCGCATCCACGGAGAGGGTTGGAGCTGGGCATTGGGGAGAGCTTAGGCTCCCACGATAACTGCAGGCTTCGTGCTATCCTGGCTGAACTTCGGGGTGAGGCTGAGGAGGTCTGGAAGCCAGTGCTTTGAGGTGACTTCAGCAGACCCATCTCCAACCAGTTAAAACACATCTAGAGAGGAAAGAACAAACTGTATTTTGGGAGACATTTAGAATAAGTGGCGAGCGTACGGAAAAGAAGTTGAGGGCAGGCTGAGTGGAAGCCTCTCCTGGGCAATCTCTCCCTTCGGGGGCTCAGCATGCAGAACCTTCAGACGCCCCTCAGAGACCATCTAGTCCCGCCTCCCTGGTGGGAGCTGCCGACTTCTCTTGGATCATTTCAGTGACAGGGAGCTCATTATCTCACAAGGCAGCTTCCTCCATGGTTGGAACATTCTCCTGTATTGAATCAAGACCTGCCCACTCCTAAGTTCCACGCTTTGGTTCTGATGCTTTGAAGCTGCGCAGAATAAGCCAGCTCTCTTTCCCATGGTGATAAGAACGGGTTTCTTCTTATTAAAATCGCATATAATACTCAGTATGTGAATGTGATGTATTTTACATAATCATTTCTGTATTGGACACTTAGGTGGTTACCCTTATTTTCCTTTTACAAATAGCACAAGATGAACATTTTTGTTCATAAGGCTTTTTTTCTGTGTCTTGGGTCATTTCCTTAAGAAAAATTCCAAAGCATAGAATTAATATGATGAAGGGCATACATTAAAAAAAACTACTAAGCCGGGCTCGGTGGCTCAGCCTGTAATCCCGCGCCTTTGGGAGGCTGAGGTGAGTGGATTGCCTGAGCCCGCGGGTTCGAGACCCACCTGGGCAGGCGAAACCTCATCTCTACAATAAATCAAAAAATTAGCCGGGCGTGGTAGCGCGCTCCTGTAGTTCCAGCTACTTGGAAGGCTGAGGCGGAAGGATCGCCGGAGCCCAGCAGGTCGAGGCTGGGTGAGACTCCAACTCAAAAAACAAAAAACAAAAAACAACAACAACAAAAAACGACTACTCT
>CAUYQG010159769.1:0-15465 GCA_963574415.1 Tarsius wallacei | reverse complement strand
CATGGGGTGGGGGGCGGTTTGGAGGGACCCAGGGGACGGGACTCATGCAATGAGTCCTCAAAGACATGCTCTGACCCCACTGTTCCTGACCCCACTGCCTTCCATCATCTGCTGAGCAAAGCCACTCCTGGCCCTGGTATTAGGGGACACGGTTCTCCCCACCAACCTCTGCTCCCAAAGCACCAAGGAGACAGTGCTGGGGATAGAGACTCTCCAGGTGAGGGGGTCTTCTCAGAACTGGGGGATTCACCCAGTGTCCACACTGTGCCCAAATGGGCCTGGTTTCTAGAGCCCCAAGCCTGACAAATCCCTCTGCACAGCTGGCATCTGTCCCCTAGATTCCTATGTTGAAGTCCCAATCCCCAAGACCTTAGAATGTGACTATATTTGAAGACAAGGCCCTTAAAAAGGTGATGAAGTTAAAACAAGGCCGTGAGGGTAGGTTTTCATCCGATCTGACAGGTAACCTCATAAGAAGAGGAAGAGACACCCAAGGGCTCCTGCATGTGCACAAAGGAACACATACGAAGACAGAGAGAGAAGACGACCACCAGCAAGCCAAAGAAGGGGCCCTTGGGGAAATCAACCCCACAGCACCTTGATCTTGGACCTCTGGCCTCCAGGTTCCGAGAAAATAAATGTCCGTTATCTAGCCACCCACCTGGTAGTTTCTCATGGCAGCCCAAGCTGACTTCCACCATCTCCTCCTTCAGGCTTGCCCTAGCCTGAGTGGCAGCCAGGGGACAGAGTACCCAGTGATAGCGACATGCACCCAGAGACAAATCAGGGTCGCAACCTCATAGCTGCCAGGGGCCAGGCAGGAACGAGGTCCGTGGTCACCTGGCCTTCAAATTCCAGTGTCTGAGGACAATGCTGAACCCAACTGTGTGAGTCCCACCCTGACTCACACCCTCAAGAGGACTCACACAGGGGGTCTCTGGTAATGTCTGAATCCTTCTCTGATTTGGAGTTTTCTTCTGCCTGTTGTTAACGTGATTGCACCGCATCTCACACCAGTCACAATACGCTGTAAATTCCCTGTGCATAGAGTATGAGCAACTCGTGCAGTTGCACCACTAAACTGCTTCAGTGACTTACTCACGCACACGGGACACGGTGGAAAGAACCCACCAGGGAGTGCTTAGCCGGGGAGGAAGCGCACGCACTCGGCAGTACCAAGCATGTGGGTCCATCTTTAATTATGTTAAATATTAATAAAAGTACGGCATAACTGTGATTCACCTAATATACCTTACACGGCTAAGGGAGTACAATTTAATACAATCTGGTACACAGCCTTCGAGAACACAAAGTCACTCCAATGCCAGGTCTCGAGAAATGCTCCAGTTGGCTTTGGTTTGGGATGGCAGGCTCTAGGACCACCGCCCGGAATGGGACCTGCGCTGTTAGCAAGAGATGGGCCTCGGATGAGAGACAGCAAAGGCAGCAGACATGCTCTCTGGAGAAAGGCCCCTGGAGAGGAAAAACCGTGTCTGGATGGCATCGATTGGCACAGAAGGGATGGGCCTGTGTGTATAAAAAAGATTCGTATAATAAACCAAATAATATTGGAAATAACACCTTCAGTAATACTTCTGTAAGAAGCAGAATTATACGACATGTTATCCACATGCATAGGAGTGCATACGAAAAGTCCCTTGTGATGATGGTTGGTGTGGATAGTAAAATATTCGCTGGAAATGACAAATTAGTTGGCAGAGAAACTAATCTAGAAAGGGGTTGTGTCCAGAGCGCAGGAACTGAAGGGAACCCACTCAGAAGGTGCAGCCACACACGCACACACGCACGCACACACACACACACACATTCTGTATTGCAAATAAATACACACACACACACATACACACACACTGAAGTGATATCTCCCTAAAGCATCCTTGTGCTCGGCCAGATCTCCCAGCTGGCTGCTGTTCCCAATGCCGGCTGCAGAGAAAGGGTGCGATTGTTCCAGAAAGTGGGAGTTCAGGGCACAGCTCCCCCAGCGGCAGAAATAGCCCTGGCCATGCCAGTGCTGAGAGTCCCACGCACGCCTCCAAACGGGCTGTGTTTCCCACCTCCGGAGGCAGAAAGACAACGGCACCAGGATCAGTCGGATAGCTGAGGGACCGCAGATCCTCCCGCCACTGAGGCCGTCTGTCTCACACATGCAAGTTAGAGTCGGGCATGTGGGCATCTGCACTTTCTAACTTTGGTGGAAGAGACCTTGGCCTGAGAACTTGGGTTCACAGGAAGCTTCCCTTGACAACACTTGAGTGCAAAGCGTCGACTAGGTCCCAACGGGGTGGTTGCCAAGGGGTGTCGAGCCTTCTCTTCAATCTTCCCCAGGTCTTCTGGGAAACGATAAGACCTCCAGCCCAACCATCAGTAAACCAAGCTCCCAAATGGTCTGGAACGTTCCATGAAGAACAAGGCTCCTAGTGACCTCGCTCCCAATCTCAACATTCCATGTATAGCCCAAGCTTAGCTCGTTTGTTGTGATTCTGAATCGGGACAGAGTATCTCGTAGTCCCTTAACTGGAAGTTTGACCATGCATGGTGAAGAACGTGGATAATGAAGTGAGGAAGACTGTAGCCAGCCAGAACTAAAATGTAAGATCCTCCATTTCTCTGATGACCTTGTCTACATGATGACGGCTGGAGTTGCCTACATTTCCCGTGAAGTGTTCAGTTCTTGAGGTCGCTCATCGGGCATTAACAGCAAAAATTTCCCTTCCAATTATAATCTGACTTCTTGAGAAAACATCTAAAGAGGCAGAAAACAGAGCCAGGACCCGTCAGATACAGCAAGTGGTTGGTTTCAAATGCGTTCATCTTCTACATTAAATGTAAGTGAAGTCTGCAAGGACAGAATGGGAGGAGGTCGGAGAGACAAAAGACGCTGCCGAAAACTGACTTATTTTTTTTTCCTCTTGGAAACAGTGAAGTTAACAGGGTTTATATCTGAAGAGACTAGAGACTTTGGAATGAAAGGTTAAAAAAAAAAGCGGATAAGCCTCCATTCTCAAAAGAGCTGCTATTCTCTGCCCCAGTGAGGTTCGCAATCTCAACAAAAGAGTGTTTCGCAAACGAATGTGACGTGGTCGCCCTGCGAATAACCACTGCACTCCAGCCTGGGCAACGTAGCGAGACCCCGTCTCTACAAAAAAACAAGTCGTGAATGTGAAGTGTGAGATGCTGCCAGCCCCATGGCATGACCTCCAGCGTGCTTCATGGGATCCCAGACCCAGGCCCTCCCGAAGCCGGATGTGGGCAGGGCCCGGGCTGCCTTTCCCCAGCATCCTCTCCCAGGTGCCAGCCTGCCTCATCCCGAAGCTCTAGGACTCTCAAGCAGAGCTGAATTCTTGAGGACGTGGGCTCTCCGCGGGCATCGGAGGGCGGTGGCTTGTGAGGGTCAATCACTGAGCTATGGAACATCACAAAGGAAATTCCGACATGGTTATCATGAACGTGTGCCTTGAGAGGGAAAGAGTCCTGGGGTTTTCCATGCCAGGAGGGAAGCGGTTCCCCATAAAGAGAGATTCTTAAAGTCCTGGTAATGACAGCATCGGCAGGCCCAGCACGCAGAGCAGGACGCGGCTGTCATGTCGTCTTCCACGCAAACGCCTCATCATCGAGAACCTGTGCCAGCCTGGCATTGAAAGGCCCATAGAAATCCCGCAGAATCTTCTGTGTGACCGGCCACATGGGCCCCAGGCTCCGGTCCTCGGGACGCCGCGTGTTGGACGCGGGGCTCTTGGTCATCAGGGCCTCTTGCTTCTCACTTAAGGGCCCTGGAACAAAAGAAAAAGAACCTCGTAAGGGTGGACAGGAAGGAAAAGGGACTTCACAAGAATCCCAGCTATGTTTCGTGTTGTTGCGACAGACAGTTGTTTCTTTTAAGAAGAATGTGTTTGAGGATTAACATTCTTTGGCCAGATCCATTTCGGAGGCGCTGAGGGAGGAAGGCCGAAATACTGTTTATTATAAAACAGCAGAGAAATTCTGTGGCCAGTGCAAAACGCCCACCCCTGGGGGAGCCCCACCGGTGCTTTGTGACAATGCAGCACGCTGGAGGATTACCTGGAGAACTCATCTCCAACTGCCCTTAACATGCTGCTTTCTGTGCTGTCAACTGGCCCTGGATAACTGTGTCACCTGCCAGGACCAGTCCATGAGCTTGGATTTGCCTGCTAATCCACCCACTGGAATTCTGCCCCAGCCATTTCTACTTTAGGCCAAAACCGATGCAAAGGGCCCCAGGCCTGGCCATATTCTACTCTGTGTGTCTTGCTGAGAAGTGGCTGTGGGAGGGGAGAGTCCACTGTGAACCTCCCCCTGCAGCAAGGACATCAATAAGGAGAGACTCTGCAACAAGCCAGCAGGGGCTGCCACCCTCATACTCAGCCCTCTGGCCATAGCCTCTCGCTCGCTTAACCCACTGACCACTGCTCAGGCTGCTTTATCCTGGGTTCTTGGGATCTGGCCAAAGTCCTTAGCCCCTATGCAGAAAAAGCATGTCCCATTGTTCTAGGGTTAGATAAAAGACAAACTCATGCATGTGACAGAATCAACATGGTCAAAGCAAAGAAAAACGGTTCCCGGCCCAGCCTTAGGAAAGAGAGAAGTCACATTACCAGCTCTCCACAAGAAGGAGAAACATCAAATGATGAAGGGGTCCTGAGTCCCAGTGTTGAGCAGATAGATATATTTCCAGAAATACTCAGTTAAACAAATCACCGGGCAAGATTTTTAGGGCCACGGGAGGTGTTCTAGAATACAACGTGGATTCTTCTGACCCTGAGTTTCAAGACATCCTTGAGCACCTCATCCACGTGGGCAGAACTCCCCACCCTCACACATGCTTCTGCCAGCCATCACTATGGCCAGCAGCGTGACCTGTTACCATAAGGTGTCCATGGGGACCCTGGGGGCTCACATCCTCAGGAGGAGTGCAGGTCCGCTCCTCAGGGACCCAGCAGCTGTGTCCAGAAGCTGAAACCCAGCCACGTGGCTCTGACTCCAGGGATCACCAACAACACCTGAGATGATGCAGTGACCTGCCCATCCCCTCCTCCAAGCCCTGTGTCCTCTGTCCCAGCCACCCACTGATATCGTGTCAGTCTTTCAAAGCTCAGCTCTCAGACCCTTCCACAAAGCTTTCCCCAATGCCTTCAGCAGCTGGGGTCCCACATATCAGCATGCACCTTCTGTGGCCACGGTGATCATCCCCCATGGCGTTCTAGCTGTCACTAGGCTAGGAGAGCGTCCTCCTCTCCCGTCACTAGACCATCTCCTCCTTCCCAGAGGATCCCTTACAACACCGCGCAAAAGCACCTGTGTGCAGTGGTGCTCAGTCAGTGATACTGAATAGGTCTCTCTTAGGGTGTTCCCAGTTCAGCCCATCCCAGCCCAGCTTGCCATGCCTGTGTTTGACCCAGAATGCTCCCAGCAGAGACATGTCCCTGGAGCTCAAGCTCTGCCCGTTGGTCTTCAGCGTCACAAACATACCTAGGTTTAGAAACTGGAAGACCTTGTGCATGGTGTACTTGACGTTGGATGCATGATCTTCCAGGCGAAGAATGAGAAACTGTTCCTTGTTATAAATGGTGAGCCAGTCCAGAAGGTACACGGCATACAGCCCAACCTGGAGCCTCACCTAGGACCACAGAAGGGCATTATTTCAGGAGCAATTCCCAAGAGAAGTATGGCATTTCATTGTAAACCCAAGAGAGTTATCCCAGCAAACAGCCAGCTTCAGAAGTGAGATTTTGAACATACTGCGTTTTTGCTTCTTCTTGG
Source organism: Tarsius wallacei (assembly GCA_963574415.1). Classification (NCBI taxonomy): domain Eukaryota; kingdom Metazoa; phylum Chordata; class Mammalia; order Primates; family Tarsiidae; genus Tarsius; species Tarsius wallacei. Next base: position 9,666 of record CAUYQG010159769.1, on the reverse strand, counting down.
GGGGTTTTGTGCTACACATACGAAGAATTCCCACACCGAGGGTTGTGTTCAATCCACACAGCAACTCTGTAGGTAGCACCACGCCTCCATTCCACAGGTGAAGACTGAGGTGCAGGGAAGAGGTCAAGTTTGCACCAACCCATGGGGCACGTGTTCTTTGCACGATATCCTGACCGTCTCTGCTGCCCCTGTGACCTCTATGCCCAGCACAGAACAGGCTGTGGAAAATCAGCTGCAGACTCCCCAGAGACCACCCAGGTGAGTAAACAGTCGATGCCTGGTGCTGTCTAAGCGTCTGTGACCGTGAGTGTACATGTGAATCTAATCAGCATTGAAGAAAGCCCATGGGACTTAAGTCTCTCTCCTTCCTATCTGCCTGTTTCCTGGGGCCTCGTCCGTATGTTCCTTCTCTCATACTCCACTGCGAGCCTGTGTCATGAAGATTTAACCCTATCCAAGAGAGGTCTGGCCTTTGCCCTCGGTTCCTGGGAGGTGACCTCTGGGTTTCTGGTGTCCTGCCTGACAAAAGTGATTTATGGGCTTTGAGCCACACAGTATCAGTTCTGACTCTGGTGGGACTGGAGAACTGAAGGTCAGCCACGTAAGCAGTATGTGAGCGAACCCCAGCAAAAATTCTGGATGCCAAAGCCTTGGCATGGCAACACTCCATGGGTATTGTCACACATCATGGCCAGGAGTCATTCCCACCATCCATGACTCCGTGGAGAGAGAAGGACTTGGGACTCTGCACTTGGGCCCCTTCTAGACTCTGACCCATGGCACTTCCTCCCTGGGCTCATTTTCATCTGCACCCTTTCCTTGTAATAAATTGTGACCATGAGTGTAAACGCCTTCTGTGTGTTCTGTGCATCCTTCTAGAAAATTTTTGAACTTGCCGGTCCCAGTGGCTAGCACCCTTAATCCCAGCACTTTGGGAGGCCAAGGCAGGAGGACTCCTTAAGCCCGGGAATTCAAGACCAGCCTAGGCAACATAGCGAGACCTCATCTCTACAAAAAAATGAAAAAAAGTTAGCCAGTGTGGTGGCACACACATGTAGTCCTAGCTACTCAGGGGGCTGAGGCAGAAGGATTGCCTGAGCCCAGAAGGTTGAGTGAGCAGTGATTGTGCCACTGCACTCTAGCTTGAGCAATAAAGTGAGATAAGATCCCAACTCAAATATATATATATTCACTAATTTTCATATATGTAAATAATTATATATATATTCACTGATTTGCATATATATTATTGTATATATATTATATATATACAATAATTTTCATATATGTAAATAATTTTTTAAAAAATTATTTAAACTGAGGGTGAGTTGGGGAACCCCTTGTCCCAAACTTGCAATTGGCATCTGAAGTGAGGGCAGTCTTGGGGCTGTTCCCCCTAACTTTGCAGTTTGCCATAAACTCTTAGAAAAGTTTCTAGAAAAAGCAGGCCTCTTCCTCTTTCCCGGTTAGGGCTTCTTCTCCAGGGCTTCTCCTCGGCCCCTCCCTCATGTCCTCAGGGACCCCACTCTGTCTATCTGTGGTCTGCCCAGAATTTCTCATCTCCCTGTGTTGACGTCCCATCCAACCTGCCTGAACACCTACACAGCTCCCGGGCTGGTCCTCTGTCCTCTGTTCTCTGCACTGCCATCTGTGTCCTGCCACCAGCACATGACCTTTCCAAACCAGTGACCTGGCTGTAGTCGGACCCCGCTCAAAGCCTGCATGGCTCTCTATGTGCAGAAAGCCTTGAACTTCCAGCTTAGTTCCTCCTCCATGGAGTGCCCCAAGCTCCCCCTCAGAGCTCCCTGGTTCCACAGGCAGACACTCTCAGGACACGGTTCCTTTCCCGCCCTGCCTGACCCAAAGGGCAGGGACTATGGCTCCTCCATCATCCGGTCTCGCGCAGGCCCTACACCCTGCCACTGACACGTTTCTCAGGAGCAACTGTTGAACACGGTGTTGACAATTGATGATGAAACGCTGGGCAAAATACGTGCAGGACTAGTTTCATCTCTCACTGCTTGTTTCTCATTTCATTATTTTTCTAACCACGGAGGAGGATGGGAAGGAAGGAAAACAATTAGAGCGGATAAGTTGTCTCCAAAATTCATTAGCTGTTTCCAGCCCACACACTGTCGCTACCTTATACCCCAGCTCATAAAAGAGACCTCAAGCTGGGCCCAAGCTAAAGAGAAAATGAGTATGTGCCAGTCTCGGAAATAAACATGCATATCGCCTCCAATGCAGAAGAATCATTAGGAGAGAATGTCTTCTTGTTAAGTCGCTGGCCTCACAGGGATGTTCGATTCTTTCTCCCTGGCAGGCTCACAGGCCATCCCTCGCAGGGAAGTCCAGTCTGACCAAGGCTTGGCTCTTCCAGAGAACCAGCCTTTCGACTGCAGAACTTTCCAGAAGGAAAGGAGCCGGGCTTTAGTGGCAGGCTGGGGGCATTTTAAAGTAGCTGTAACCTGTCTCTGCACCTGGCTGTGGGTAACAGTATTTCTCTGAACCCTTGTCTGCATCATCTTTGTCACCATCTTGGTGACAGCTCCCTCTGCTGTCCTCTGGAGGACAGAGCCCTGATAGCAGAGTCCTGCCCTGCGGCATGATCCTCTCAACAGGCAGGGGTGGTCGGGGAAGGGGAGGAAGCCCCAGGGGCCAAGACCCAAGAGAGCTAGCCCCTCTGCCCCTGCAACTCCCTCTTATCCGCCCACCCCCATGGCCCCCTCAATTCCCACTCCCACCCCAGCCCCCCTAGCATCCAAGGAGAGCTCTTGGTCACCTCAAGCGACAGTTTCTGGTACATGCGGCATCACTACCACAACCGTGCATTAGCGAGACAAGCCAAAGACGGCCCCAGTCAGAATCCTTCTTTCCTCATCCTTGCCCAGTATAGGACAGAGAATCAAAATAGGACAGCAAAAAAAGGGTATTTAGGACAAGTGCCCAATACGTTTAAAATTAGAAAACATCAGAGCTTCAAGAAGTCTTTGAAGTTATCTGTGCCAGCTGATTCGTTGACAGAAAAATAGAAGCCCAGGGAGGGGCAGGGGCTGTCCAGGGCCAGTGCCAACCCCCCGAGCCAGGACCCAAAACATGCCCTTGTGTACATGGGGCTTGTCCCATCACACAGGGCCCCGGGAAGAGAAAGCCCTGAGGAGAGCCAGTACTGAGCTGAGTGTGGTCCCAGGCCTCACTTCTCTCCAGACTGGCACCTGGCCGAGCCTCTCTGTCCCCCACTAGAGAGTTGACTAGTCCCCATTCACTCATGTATGCATTCATTCACTCATTCGACAAATAATCTGAGTTCACACCAGGCAACCCACTAGGCGATGATGATTTGCTGCTCATAGACGTGGCCCTGGCCTCAGGGAGCCCCGATCTAGGAGTAAGACAGCTCGCTGGCAAAGAAACAAACATCAATAATCACCAACTGCGATGCATGCTATGGAAAACAGTAGGTGGAGAGAACAGAGGTCAAGCAAGAGAACAGAGGAGAAGTCCTTCAACAACCAGAAAGAAGCAGGTCCCCAGAGAGGGGGAGGAGGAGTGGGGAATGGCCCAGGAGCCCTGGTTGTTTTCAAACCCAAGCATGCACCCGGAGAGATGTGAAACAGACGATGGACTCTGTCCCCAAAGTTTCTGACTCAGGAGGCCTGGGGGGGTCTGGGTAGTTGCATTTCTGACAAATGACACTGTTACTGCTGGCCCAGGGACCATGCTTTGTGGAACCCTGCGCTGAGGTGAGAGCCCTGGCCCCTCTGAGCACCTACCAGGGCGAGTTTGCTGCAGAGCAGTGGTGGAGCAGGGCTGGGAGGAAGTAGGGAGTTAGTGGGCGCCACAGAAAGGTGGTGAAAACCTTCCGTGGGGTGCGCCAAGGTCCAGTGTGTCTTACAAAGCTGCCCTCCCAGTGCGGCGGCTGGGCTGGGATTTGCAGCTGGAGGGAAGCTGGTTTCTTGCAGAAATGAAAATTCACTTCTAAGAGGAGGGTTTTCAGTTGCCCGGCTCTTCCTCTTGTGTCTGAGCTCTCCAGGGACTGGGGAGAAGATTAAAGGATGTTCCTACTGCGACATCCATTCTGTCCACTGATCCTGCCCTGGGGAATCTCCCTTTACCAGGGGCACCGGCTAAGCTACTTACTGTCTTGTCATCTTCAGCAAAACAAAATTGAATGTAAAGCACATGCCTCCAGCCAGCTCAAACTTTTGCTTCTAGGAGCCATTTAGGCATGGTGGAAACTCCCTGAGTTTCAAAGGCCATCAGACCAGGGACTGAACCTTAAGCCTACTTATTCCTAGCTACGGGTTGGAGAGCTGACCTCTGTGAGTCTCAGTGTTCCTGTCTGTACAATGAGGATGGATTTCAGGGGCCCTGTGAGGATGGAATGTGACAACGTGTTGAAAGAGCTTGGAACAGTGTCTGGCAGGAATGAACAAAGGTTAGATCCATGTCCCTCTCTCACGGATGGGGTTTTCAACAACATTTATCAGGAAGTTTCAAGCGTGCAGGACATGGAGAGAATCAGGATGGTGTCCATGAACTTATGGCTCAGCCGCAACCATGTTCTCCAATTCAGGGATAGAGTGCAAACCAGAAACAGGAGGGCAGGGGCACACCCTGCCTTCTCTGGGAGGAGCCATCCAGCATGCTCTGCCTTGGGCTCTGGCTAGAACGAGAGAAGGGACTGGGGACTGGCATGGATGGGTGGTGCAAGGTGCCCCGTGGCACATAGACCGCACATGAATATCAGACATTCACTCTTCTAGGAGAGAAGCACAATTGAGGCTATTAAAATAAAACTGTGCCTCAAGTCAGGAGTCCCCCCAACCCCGCCTTTCCCGGCCCATCCAACCCCACCCAGCCGAAGCTGCCTCTTCTCAGGAATCCCAGTATAAACCCTGCCCCTGTCCCTTTTTTCCAGTCCTTTTTTCAGACAGTCTCCTACAGAGAGAACTCAGTGGCCACAGTCTGCACGGGGAGGGTTCCAGCCCCTTCTGTGACCACACCAGCTGGACAGCTCACCTCTCACTGTCCTCATCTGACGACGACAACACTGACTCCTGCCTTCCTGCCTTCCCACCTAACCGTCAGGGTTGTTTGGAGAGTCACGTGGGATCACACACATAGGAGAAAGTTTCAAAAGGCACAGTGTGGTAGAACCACCGAGGTAGGGGCCCATCTCCATTCCAAGCACGTGAGTCTCGTCTCCTGGGTCACAGCACCATCCTGTACCTTCCCTCTTAGACCAGGGCCTGCACACAGTGGGTGCAACCACCAAAGACTGACTTGCTGGGAAAATGTTTGGGCCAAACACGTGTCAGGAGGAAGCTGGGTCACAAGGCATAAATTTGGGTCCTGGATCCTCTGTTTACTAGCTGGTGGCTCAGGATGAAGGCTGCCTCTCTGAGTTTCAGTTTCCTCAGACGTAAACAGGAAGCCCCAGGTATGGGAGGGCTGGCATCAGGCACGGTGCCAGGTTGGCGCTCAGTCTACACTGGCTGAATCCACCCTTTCCCATCCACACTCTGACCGGCACATTCAACCCCCTTGGCAAGTTCTGCCTGGTGGCGCCATCGACCTGGAGGCACCTGGGCAGAGAAGGATGGCCAGGCAGACTGGCTCACCTGGCCAGCTGGGCTGCGAGCACGCCTGCCTGCAGTCCCCTTCCTTCCAGGGCTGCATCCCTCTCTCAGTCAGGGGTGCGGGTCTCAGACTAGCCTTGAAGGCCCCATACCGAGCTCTTCCTTCTCTGAAATGAGGCCCTGTGAAAGGTTAGACAGTGTTCTTCTTTGCTTCCTCCTCGATTTTTCCATGGACATTTCCTTAAACATCCAACCCTGGAGGAGGTCTGCAACCCTTTGCCTCTGGGGTGACAAATCTATATCACAGTTTCTGACTAACGTAGACAAGTGCTTTCAGTTCACCTAGAGACATTCTCCTGATGGTGTTACATACTTTTGTTTGCAATGACTGTTGTTCAGACTTCAAATTACACCACTGAGTGTGCTCAGGAATGTTCTAACTCTCTGCACTGCATTTATAAATGCTACCCAGAGCATGAGTGCCGGCCAGCCGGGGAAGTCCCCTTGAGGCCACGAATCCCCGCTGATGCTAGTGTCACCCTCCGTGACTCTAAGGTGGCTCTGCGGCCACCATCACAGGGAACAAGAGTCTTGGGGAAACTGTATTTTTGCGTGGCTTGGCCAGCATAGCCCGCAGCCCTGCTCCATGACCCAGATCCACTCTCAGCTGCGGCTCTTTGCCATGGAGTGAGTCTGAGTAAACAAGCCCCCCAACCCTCAGGTGGCTCCCTTCAGATGGTCGCAAAGCTGGGCTGGCAGGAGGAAGGGGGCACTGGGCACGGCGCCTCCAGGCGGGGTTGTGGTTTCTTCCAGCACCGATCACGATGCTCAGCACAGAGTGGGCACCCAATGGATGCAGATGGACACCAATCAGTCTCCACTTGGAACCGGGCCGGTCTCTTTTCATGCCACATCTACATTTTTCTCCTGCAGGTGGTCCTTCCTTCCTGCAGGCCCCACACAGAGGACCCTCAATCACAGGCACAAACAATAATAATAACCAACAGCTAGGAGCGAGGACCATTGTGGGCCAAATGCTGTGCCCGGCATGCAAGCCAGAAAATGTGCACGTGGATTTGCTTCCTTCTTTCATCCTACCATGCCTGATCCAATCCATCCCCAAGTCCTTTTCTAATTGTTTCTAGAAAACTCCTGCACTCTCCTACCCTCTGCCCCTGTCCTGACTCAGCCACCACCTCTCTTGCTGTGCCCCCTGCCTACCTGTGTCTGGGAGACCACCCCTCCCGGGTCCTATCAGTTGCACCAGGCGCCCTTCTAAAACGCGGAACTACCATGACTATTGATGGGGTTCAGGACACGCTGCCTCAAAATAGGGCACCTTGGCATCTGAGAAAACGGCAGAAGCAGGAAGGCCGCTTGCACCACTACCGGTCACAAAAACTGGCCACAAAAACCTCAGACCAGAGATATCTCTCTGTACCCAGAGGAAAAAAATGCCCTCATTTCTGAAGATGCAGAGACACAGAGAAGAATCTGAACAAAGAGTTCTGCATTCCCCCAGCTTATTACCATTAGATCACCCCCTGCCTTTCATCCAGTTATACCTCTCTGCAAGACTATCCTCTTCATCACACCTAAGCTGGAAAATGCAGAGGCTGGAAAATGTAGAGGTTTCCCTGTTTTTCCAGGTCTTCATTTTTTTTTCTGAAGACTCTCATGTCATGCAAAATATATTAAATATGTTTGTATGCTTTTCTCTTGTCAATCAGCCTTTTGCCTCAGTCATGAACCTAGTCATTGCTAAGAAGAGATATTTCTTTTCAAACTTTATGCTGCCCTCTGTTTTTTTTTTTGAGTTGGAGTCTCACTCTGTCACCCAGACTGGAGTGCAGTGGCTGCTCCTGGCCACCGCAGCCTCGACCCGCTGGGCTCCGACAATCCTTCTGCCTCAGCCTTCCAAGTAGCTGGAACTACAGGCGCGCGCTACCACGCCCAGCTAATTTTTTGATTTATTGTAGAGATGAGGTCTCGCCAAGTTCCCCCGGTGGGTCTCGAACCCGCAGGCTCAGGCAATCCACTCACCTCAGCCTCCCAAGGCGCGGGATTCCAGGCTGAGCCACCGAGCCCGGCGCTGTTTTCTGTTTAAAGCCTCCCATGGGGTCCCATCTCTCTCGGGGTGAGGTCTAGACTTCTTGTGAGGCTCACCAAGTTCTTGGGAATATAGCTCCACGTGCCATGGACCTGAGTTCCCTCCTTCACTGCCCCCCCTCCTTTACTGCTCCCTTCTTCACTGGGAGGGGGTCAGTGGTTTGATGAAGCTTAGGTTTGATGAAGAGGATAGTGACCACTGGGCCTTCGCACATGCTGTTCTCAGTTCCTGAGCTGACTCTTTCTTTAGGCCTTAGCACAGACATTCCCTCTCCTGATAACCTACTTGATGCCTAGTTCTCAGGTGGCCTCTGCCGGGGATTAGAGCTCCCTGTCCAGCCTCCATCCCCTCTCCCTGCTGGTTGCACAGAAAGGCAGGGGCCACGCCTGCCCTGGCGCTGCTATGGCCCCAGGACCCAGCACCATGCAGGGAATATAGTGGGGAGAATAAACACAGGAATACATGACAGAACTATCCATCTCTAATCCTTACAACAGCCTGGTAAAGTAGTATTATTACCCCATTTTATGATAAAACAACTGGGTCTCAGAGAGGCTAAGACAACTGCCTTGAGTCACACAGCCAAGTAAATGCCCGTGCTGGAAACTGAATCCTCACCAGTGTCTGACTCCAAAGCCCACTTCTACCCAGACCACAGCCAGGTTTTGCAGTATCTGTGTCCCTGTCTTCCTTGCCAAACTACTAGGTCCAGCGGGACAGCCTGGAGTCCTACTGCTGCACACTGCCTGCCAGATATGATGGCCTCGATAACAAGGAAGAGGAAGAAACGCCCCTTGACCTCACCTTCCCCGCAAGGGGTTCCACAGCAGGTCTGGTCATGCCTTACCCCGTGCCCACCTGCACAGAGCCAGGCTGGTAAAGCCACACTGGCAGCACTAGCTTCGCTGTGGGAGTTGTCACCCAATATAGGCCCCGCTGCCAAAGCACTCGGACAACCCAGGGAGCCCAGGTGGAGAATCTCCCCGAGGCTAAAAGTTGCTGGATTCACCATCAACAGCATTTTGTATTTTTTAAAAAGGCTAGAAATTTATAGATGGAGTCATGAAGGAAAAGCAAGAGAAAAGATTCAGAGATCAACAGAAATTACTTTAAAAACGAGACCCTGCCAAAGAAACATCGAAAGGCAATGACAGATAATTTTTTAAGCCAACACCCCCTCCCCAAAGAGAACGCTCTTAAGGCAATCTGAGAGTTGGGTGTCCTCATGTCTGCTGATTTTAATTGCTGGGTGTGTTTTTGGAGCCTCACTAAATGGTAATCTTCCTAAATGCACCCTCATTCTCCTGTGTAGGTGGCAGGGTGACCAGCAGGGAAGAATGCAGGGCGCCAGCCTAGAGAGTCCGTCCATTTTCAGTTTTTACACCCATGAATAACGGCGATGGAGAACAGCATTTGCACATTAAAACGTTTCTCTGTGTTCCGATGCTAATACCCCGATCCATAATGCTGCTTGCATAATAACAACAAACCGGCTGGCTGTGCCAGGGCCGGCTGGGCGGATACGCACAGGCATGGCGTTGTTAAGCGTGTTGTTGTAGACACAGGCGCGCAGTGAATAATCGAGCATGCAATTTTCAAACAGCTGCAGTGCTTCTGTCACTTTCTCGTGGAAGTCGTCTGCAGATTTATTCGAACTTGCAAAGTAGAGATAGTCTGAGTACAACCTGTGAATAAAATAAATGGATATTTTTACCACCCGTGAATGTGCAATCACACCATATAGGTGACAATGAAAGCCAACGTACAATGACCTTAATTAGTGTTGCTCATGAAAACACTACCGGTTCGCTCCCCTCCCGTGCAGACGGGTCACCCTGGTCCCTCTGAGCTCCCGCCCTTCACAGGGCCACCTAAGCTGTCCTGGAGGCAGACTTGTCTACACGGGGTCCTAGCAAACACCAGCAGTTTTTTGGTTGGGGTTCTTTCTAGTTGTCTCAGGCGACAGCTCTGTTT
>CAUYQG010159767.1:0-35088 GCA_963574415.1 Tarsius wallacei | reverse complement strand
TTCTTTTTTTTTTTTTTGAGTTGGAGTCTCACTCTGTCACCCAGACTGGAGTGCAGTGGCCGCTCCCGGCCACCACAGCCTCGACCTGCTGGGCTCCGGCGATCCTTCTGCCTCAGCCTTCCAAGTAGCTGGAACTACAGGCATGCGCTACCACGCCCGGCTAATTTCTTAATTTATTGTAGAGATGAGGTCTCGCCAAGTTGCCCAGGCGGGTCTCGAACCCGCGGGCTCAGGCAATCCACTCACCTCAGCCTCCCAAAGGCGTGGGATTACAGGCTGAGCCACCGAGCCCGGCTGACAGTGAGTTCTTAAGCATGGATCCAGGTCTCCCTCAACACAATTATTAAGTAAGTAATGGAAACAAGTGGTACAAATTATGAAGTAATTTATAATAATAGATGATATGTTGTAACAAAATTTATATTGATAATATAAGGCATTTGAGACGATTGTAGAGTCAATTCCTCCATGAATATTTTTATGACAATAAGCGGGCTGGACAGTGGCTGTATTTCAGTAAAAAAAAGTGTGTTGGGTTCAGACTGTTGAAGAAGAATGTCAACTTTACATTGTTTTTCTATGTGGCTCTTTTACTTTTTATATATACCGGAGCATATCTCCCTGCACCAGCTACGTCAGGCTAGTGGAAACTTAGACGATGAAAGTTCTGTATGTAAAGGACTCCTTCCTTTTTTTTTTGGGTTTCCTGTAGTCATTGCTACTACCAAACACCACAGCTGACCAAACACCATTCTCTTCCTCCAGACTGAATCACAGTTCCTTCCAAGGGTCCCTCCTAGGAATCAGTATATCCCGACCTTCTTTCTCTCTCTCTGGTTCCTGCTGTACCCATCATCAGAAGAACCTGAGAGCCTGAATTGGCATTTGGACATTGTTTTTAAATAACAGCTTTACTAAAGATAGAAGTCACACACCATAAAATGCACCCTCTTTAGGTTTTCAGCATTTATTTCAGCATTTATTCACAGAGCTGTGTAACCACCACCACTGTCTAATTTTAGAATATTCCAATCATCCCCAAAAGAAAATCTGTACCATTAGCAGAAACTCCCCATTTTTACTTGTCTCAATCCCTGGCAATCACTCCTCTATATTCCGTCTCTATGGAAATGTCTATTCCAGATATTTTATTTAATTGAAATCCTAAAACATGTGGCCTTTTGTGCCTAGTTTCTTTCATTATTATGCTTTCAAGGTTTATCCACATTGTAGCATGTATCAGTACTTTATTCTTTTTTCTGGGTGAATACCACTTCATTGAGGATATACCACATTTTCTTAATCCATTCACCATTCATTAGTTGAGACACATTTTACTTTTTATGATCGATCATTTTCACTTTTTGGGCTATTTTGAACAGTGCTGCTAAAACATTTGTACACATTGCTGTGTGGATGCATGTTTTTATTTCTCTTCGGTGCATGCATAAGAAGGGATTGCCGGATCTCAAATTCATTTTTCACAGAGAGGTGAATCTTTGGGTGCTATCTTGCATTTGAAATTCAGCATGCAGTTTACAAAGTTTAAAAATGCGATGTCTTCTCCAGTGGTGACAGTACAATATTTTTGCAAAATTATCAGTCTACCAAAAGCAATCTGTCTTTATACCATTGGTAGCACAAGATTGTCCAGTGATTATTTTGAGTCATGTCCATGTGAATTCAAGTTCTATTGCAGCCACTGCCCAGATTGCTGATAACCTGAGGCTAGAAGGTTGACTTTTCTGAATCACGGTTTCTTGTCTGGATTAAGTTTAGATCTGTGATTCTTAAACTCTCGTCATTTCTTCCCTAAGCTTTTCATGTCATTTTACACAGAAAACGGTAATAGTTGTGTGGGTAAATTTGGCAAATGGAAGAGAATTTAATCCTGAAGGACTGACAGGATTATACCTGACATATTTGGACTGTGGTTCTTCAGTGTCATCAGCAATGCTGGATCCTTTTCTACTTTACTGTAGCTCTTGTCCATTAGGAAATTGTTTTCTCAATGTAGGTGCAGTCCTGCCTCTTTCTATAGCCTTTCCTGCTCCAATCTGTGAGAATCTCCATTAACCACTGGAGAAAAATATTGGACAATAAACCAAGCTTTTGAAGGGTTATGATCTTACTGTATTTTATTTTCAGTATGAAATGTGGGAGAAACTCGCAAGATAAATGTAGATGCTGGCTGTGGTATTTTTGAACACTTTAGCTCTGACTTCCATTTACGAAGTTATGGATGGCCGCCACTGATGCACTTAATTTGACCTGGAATTTGATGCCACACTAGTGTCATATTTTTTCTAAGCTTGTGGTGTTTTTCTACTCTCATCTCAGTCAGTGGGTCTTTGGTCAATGTGCTGCTTAGGTAAAGAGTCTAATGTAAATTCTGGTTTCCTACTGTGAGAAAAATCTTTGGCCATGTAGAGTTTTCTGTAGAGAACTTGGGTATAGCATCACATTCCTTTTATTTTTCTCTGTAGACGAGTGCACAGGTTAGCTCTTTGTATCAGAACAGAGCTGCCCAGATAACAAACTGTAGAGGATAGTGAGCAACATGGTGTTATTTAGAGTGAGGACCTCTTGGGTGATGATCTAGCTCTGACAAGAACAAATATTTTTGGTTCCTTAAAAAATTAAAATAATTAACATTTGTCTTTGAAACCCATCTTCCAATTCTTAACAGCATCTCTAAGCATGACCATGTATAACACATTTATGAGCTTGGACCCCTAGAGTCACATCAGTCCCCCCGTGATATGATTAGTCAGAGAGGACATTTAAGTTCCCAGCTCATGTTGGTATTTCTCGGCAGCATTTTCTTAGTAAAAGAATATACGACTTTTAAAAAGTTTTAATAATTATATACATGCTCATGGGCAGTAAACTTGCAGAAACAATCTACCCCATAGTATTAAACATATATATGTAGAGCCATCTATCTCAGAGCATCCTAATGTTGGGTATATTTTTCTCCAGATGTTAATCATAACAATAAATATCCCCATTGTCATGCCTAACAATTATTGAATACTTGCAGTGTGCCTGGTGTTGTTCTAAGTGTTTTCCACTGATTAAATCATTAAATCCTTGTATATCTTATGAGGAAGGCACCAGTATCATCCCCACTTGAATATGGAAATAGAAGACACACAACCAGTGTCAGAGCTGGAATTTGCACCCTGTAGTCATTGTCAGAGGAGGGTCCTAGTGTTTGTCATTTTTATTTCAATATAAGATGTATGTGTGTGTGCCTGCACATGAACACACATTTGTGGATGTGTACCTATGTGGGTGTTATGTGTAGGTGTGCATACATGTGCATTTGTTTATGTGCTGTTCAGTGTTTAGTTTCCTGCTGATACACTTAATATTATAATGTGAGCATATATCATGAAACTTTCTCTTAAACATAACATTTTCCAAATTTTTTTGTTTTCCTTGTCTTATTTGTATAGAACTATTTCTCTCTCCCTAACTAGAAGCTTCCAAACTTTGCTTATAACACATAATAATCAGACTGGGATGAATATATGTCAGTGTAAATCTTTGTTGATACCTGTGTTAAAAATATTCCTGGGATTTGTTTTAATCAGGAATGGCGAGACAGCAGATATAAAAATAATTGTCATGGAAGGAAACCTTGATGCTCACAGATTTCTTGAAATAGGAGGCAATACAGGTCATACAAGGCCACACAAAGAGGGACCAGAGAGGGTCAGGAGGCAGAAGAGGGCAGAGGGCAGAGCATGTCAGAGCCTGGTTAGGGTTCTCTTGGAAGGAATGGGTGGGCAAGGCAGATATACTGAGTAAGTTTAGTATCAGAGAGTTTGAATAGTTTTGCTGGGCTCTGGGCTGCAGGGGGGACCCTAGTTGTGTGGTGCTTGGTCCTGTGGTACTTCAGGGCAAGGGGAATATTGACTTGGTGGGTGAGCATTTGATAAAGGAGATGACTAGGTTGTTGGCTCTGGCTTGGTTGCTTTGAATTTCAAGTGTCCTCAAGGGAGTCCTTGTTTGCCTTCTCTAGGAATGAGCTGGCCCAGGAGGGGTGGGCTCTCCAGGCTCAAAGTCCCAAATGCCAGAGATCAATAATACAGAGAATAAGAAAATATACTCAGTATAACATCTCTGATGAATTCCTTCAGAGAATGACCTAGAAATGAAAATTAACTAGGCAAAGTAGATGAATAATTTCAAACTTATTAGTATATACTTGAGTTTGTGTGTGTGTATCAAACCAAAAGACCATGCTCCCTTATACAGCCATTGCAACCAACTGTCTCACATTTGTGTTTTAAAACACTCATTAAAGCAACACCTGACTCTCCCAGTTGGAAACAAACTTTTTTCGGATCTTATCACATGGGTAGCTTTCTTTCACAACTTGTCAATTTATTGTGATCCTTGGGATTAGTTACTAAACTAGGTAGATCTGTCTGTGTGCCCATGCAAGGAGGCGCCCTTCAACTGTGAGATTTGTGTTCGGAAAACATCTGACCTTCCTGAATGAGGTGTCTGTTTGCTAAGGTACAATCCCATCTCCTCTAGTTTCATCTCCGTGGTTAATGAGCTGTTTCTTGTGTTACCATGGCCGTCATCAGCAAGAACTGCAGGGATTTTCCAGAACAGTGAGATTAAACATAACATTTTGCTCCTACATGTGATGTTAGAGAAGGCACAACACTCATCTGCTCACTCAACCAGAAATGCAACCTATTGCTTAGGGAGAAAATAAACACATGTACTCCCTTCCCTAAGATGAATTCACAGATTTGTGCTATCTACCTAGCTATGGGGCTACTTTGGGGACCAGGATGCAGTGTGGCCATGTCACAATGGAAAGTATGCCTGAGCACTTCTTGGTATAAACAGAGAAGTTTGCATAATACAGTTCATCTGACAAGGGTAATAAACCAATTGCATTTCCTTAGGAAGGAGTGACTTTTTTTTCCCAGGTAAAATGAATCTAGTAAGTAAGAAGTAGGAGGTTCTGGTTTTAGAAAGGTCTGTCCTTGACTCACAGTTTACTCCTGTATGCCATGCAGTCTCACCTCATCCTAGCTGTCCTTTGCCTGACTTTACATGAGAATAATGGAAGTTTACTGTTCCGTTAGGAGGAGACCACTTACAGAAATTCAGCCTCTGGTCTAACAAGGTTTATAGCTTCAAAACACCCTTTCTTCAAACCTATTCTTTCTGTTCTGTGTTACAGCAACCGTTCTATCCATTATCTTCTCTCTTATACCTGGTAAGGCAACTTCAACTGAATCTAGAATTGTACGTTGAAGTCTTGCCTCATTCGTAAACCCATAAAACTGATCTCACCCCACTCCATTATTTTAAATGTAAATCTTTGTGCCCAGTTTACAAAATTAACAAATGCTTATTGTTGAAAGTTTAATATAGGAGAATATTGTTTTGAGTTGGGGTCTCACTCTGTCATGCAGACTGAGTACAGTGGCACAATCATAGCTCACCACAGCCATGACCTCCTGGACTCAAGTAATTCTTCTGCTTCAGCTTCCTGATTAGCTAGGACTACAGGCATGTGTCATTTTGCTAATTTTTTTGATTTTTTTTTTGTGTGTGTGTGTATGTAGAAACAAGGTCTCACTATTGCCCAGGCTAATCTTGAATGCCTGAACTCAAGCAATCCTCTCATCTCAGCTTCCCAAAGTGCTGGAATTATAGATGTGAGCCATGATATGAAGAATATTTTTATAAATACTTCTACTACTTAGAAGTAACCACAGTTGTCTTTGCACCCACAAAACTAAAAACCTAGACATCGTTTGTTTGGCTTATTTTAGTCAAAATTGGATTTTTCTTTCTCTGTCTTTAATCTCCCCATAGATAAATAAATGTCTACACTTTACTTTTTTCC
This sequence comes from Tarsius wallacei, assembly GCA_963574415.1. Taxonomy (NCBI): domain Eukaryota; kingdom Metazoa; phylum Chordata; class Mammalia; order Primates; family Tarsiidae; genus Tarsius; species Tarsius wallacei. Next base: position 29,201 of record CAUYQG010159767.1, on the reverse strand, counting down.
TACTCAACATCATTATTGGATTTTTATCCTCAGTATAGAGAGTTTTACCACACTGGTTTTATAAGCTGTATAGTATTTAATAGTACGAATGTGCCTTAATTTATTGGCTTTTATTACCTATAACTTTGGTCTTTTCATTTCAAGACAAAAATGCATTTGCTGCACCCATTCTTCGTAAATTCTACCCTGAAACGTTATTCCATTTCTCTGCCAACAGTTTGGTCTTTCTTTTTCCACATGGTTGGCAGGATTCCCATACTTCAAAAACCCGACTTCACCACCACCTTCTCCCACATCAGTCTGGTGCTTTCCCCCACTGTTTGTTACTGCTTCCCTGGTTGATTCATTCATTCAATAAATATTAGGCGCTTTCTGTGTGCAAGGAACTGTGGCAGGCAGTAAGGGGCTGCAGTAACGGGTGGGCATAGGCACAAGTCACAAGAAGCTAGACTATGTAGTAGGACCTGCTGAGAGCCAAAGAGGTATGGTGTGTCCAAAGCAGGCTTCCTGGAGGTGTCTCTGCTTCTTGCTGGGGCAATGGTTTCCACTAATGGGGAGATCTGGTGTTTGGTCTGGATCTCAGAGTGTGGGAAGGATTCTAATGTGGACAAGGGGAATGTGTCCCAGGAGGAAGAGCGGAAGTGAGAAGGCGTGGGACCTGAGAAGGTCTGTGATTGTCTAATTCCATCAGGGGGTTTGATCATGGGGGGTTTCTCTGTTGTTCCTACAACATTTATTCATTTTCACCTTTGCACTACTGTGGAATTTTTGTTGACCCTTTCTTGCTTATTTATATAGTTTTATAAATTCAAAATACTATTTATTTTTGCATGTTTTTTATAGGCAAAACATATCGATTTACTATAGTATATATTATTCTTGACATTTTCTCTCAATATCATTTTTCTAATGTTTATGGTGCAAATAGCTGTTGTCTACTCATTTTCACTGTGATATAATATACCATGAAAAATTCTTAGTGGGTACCTGTGTTGTTTTCTAATTTTTTTGCTATTTTGCACAGTGCTGCTTCAACATGCTTTTCTATCCATGTTTCCTGGGAAGATGTTGAAATTTCCTACAGCAAAGGCAGCTCACTCTCATGGCTCTCATTAAGCTGTGAACTGGCTTTATTGCATCTTTTTAGGAAGCCACTAATTTGGTTGTTAGAGATTTCTTTCCTACAAGATTGATTTCGCAGTCTTTATTTGTTTATAGGTATCAACTTTTTTTAGTGCTTCCTAATCACTGTAAGTGGTCTAAGTTTTTTAAAAAATGAACTCATAAAATTTTAAGCCAGATGATAGAAAAAAGCTTAAGGTTGATGATGGAGCTAAGATTTGAACCCAGGAAATTTGGGTCCAGAGTTTGTATCCCTAACATGTATGCAGTGCTGCCTATGTCACCAGGACTTCATAGACTAAGCAGCACCACAGATGGTTCTTATCTCTTTGGACTGCAAAAACAGATATCAGACAGCCTGCAACAGTATTTGAGCCCTTATGTCATTTAGGAACTACTTGCAAAATTGATGTTATCTGTCATTCATACTTTTGGATTTATAGTAAGGAATTGTTCCTTTTTGTAGTTTCCTTAACGTATCCACCATTTCCCATAGCTTTTACAATTTCAAAATATAGAAGTTAAAACACTTGGAGATTACTTTTCTACCATGAAGACCTTTGCTGCAATGTCCTCCATGACCTTTCCACATTTCAGGCTAATGAACTGAAGGATGAGCTACCGTATGTTCACAGCATGTGTAGATTTCATAGCATCGCCTTATGTGCTAATCATTAGATACTTTAGTGCCAGCTAATTCAAGGTCTGTATTGACTTGTTCTTCTGAAGCCTTCTCTAATAGGCTTTTGCATAGATGCTCTCATGAAACTCGCCCTAAGCACAACTCAGTCTAATTAGGTCCCGCTTGTCAATTTGAGTGACTAGTTTAATAGAAACTCGAACCTCACCATCACCCAATACACCCATGCAAACCTGCACATGCACCCCTTGAATTTAACTTTTTTTTAAAACAACACTGCTCAGTGGCTAAAATAAAGTGGATACAATTATTTGCCTTGACTTGGTAAAAAGTATCTAGGACTTCACAATGACTTTATTCATCAAGTGGACAACAACTATTTTGGTTTCTATTCCCTCTAATACTAAGTCAGTCAGCTGATAATATTTATATGGGTCATACTATGTCCTAGGTCCTGGAGATAGTGAGAGAAGAAAACATAGTCTCTGTCTTCCAACTGCGTATATTGCAGTGGGGTAAACAGGACGTAATCAATTATTATTATAACCTAAGCCCAGTGAATGGGAGGGCTGGAAAACATGTGGGGTGGGGTGGGGTAGGGGAGAGTGGACACAGAGGAGGGCTTTTTGGTTGAGGAAGGGGCTTTGCATTTTTGAGGAGGATACAAAATTGGCTATTGGAGAGTTTTGAGTGGAGAAAAATGACCTAAACAGATTTGCCCATTACAAAGATTGCTGTAGGTGCAATTGACTTTTGAGGGACAAGAGTGAAAAACACCAAGGCCAATGAGAAGGGCTTCTGCTAAACCCAGGTGAGAGAGGAAGGTGGCTTAAGATGGGATTGCTGTAGTGGACATGTGAGAAAGGGGCAAGGGTGTGATCCATATTTTGAGGAGGTAGTGACAGAGTTTACTGATGGTTTGGAGTGTGATGTGGGAAAATTAGAGAAATTAAAAATGACCCTAGCTGTGATGGGGAAGACTCAGGAAGCAGGTTTGGGGAAGGGGAACTATACCAATGGATCTGTTAGGTTCATGTTAGGTTGGAGGGAATTCTTTACTCAAGAAGTGAAGAAGCAGACAGAAATTGCAGCTTCAGGCACATGTTGAAGCTGAGATGTATGTTTATATCCACCAGCCAACAGATGTTATTCAAGTTGCAGTACTGAGGGAGGACCCTCAGGGAGGTTGTATAGATGGTGGACAGTGGAAAGGCGCATAACACTGACAAGGCCGTTGCAGAGTTCTACAGAGGAAGGTACCCTTCCAGCATTTTCTGTATTTAATCATGGTCAATGAGGCCTCTGACTTCACAGTGACTGAGTGATGCTGCAGCTAGTTACTAAATGAAATTTCCATCACCAAGGAAACACATATTCAGGCCTAACAGGAAGTCAGTTGGTAGAAATACATCATTGGCTTATTTCTTCAGCTAGATGATCCATGTGTCTAGCACAGTTCTCAATCCCTAGTCAGTAAACCACCACTGCAGAAATGGGAGATGGTATCTTCAGGACAGCAAGATGAGCCTGTGTTTTAGGGCCAGGAACTTACCTGTTAAATATTTTAGTTCTTCTATATAGCTATGGGGTCTCCTTGAATCTTGTCTCCACATCTGCACAGTAGAAAAGAATGACAATCTTTATCCTACAAGTTTATTTCAGGAAAATAAGAGATGTATGAATATCGTACACAGACTAGTGTGCATTTTTGTATGTGTTTTTATTCATTAGTTAGTGGAGTCTTTGATTTTGATATGATATGTCTCAGTCATTTTTTTAATGTTGATTTCTTATTATTTAATATTCTCACCAAAAAAATGTTAATTAGTGCTTTTGAGGCCTGACATTTTTTGAAGACCAAAGATTGTGAGAGATTTGATTTAACTCAAATGCATCGACATTGGCGTGTCTGGTCCATTGAGTTTAAAAGTTATCATCAGATATACACAGTGTTATTCCTAACAAAAATCTAAATGCACCAGATTAGGGGACTTTTTACTAAATAGTCTAGTTTTTTCTAAATGTGTTAGCAGTCTATTTGCTGTAAATTTATCTGGCAGCATTTCAAGGAATTTATATTTTTCAACCTGAAATAATTAATTTAATAAATTTATTTCTGCTATGAATTGGAGTATCTGCCTTTTTTATCCTTGGACCTTTCAAGTGGTTCCCGTGAAATATGTGTGCTGGAATAACTTATCCGAACCCCTCAGGGTTCATACATTTGGTTATATCTTCCGTCTGCTTTCATGTTTCCAGGCCCAGGAGACCTCCTTTTTTAGCCTGTCTGCCTGTAGTAATCCCTTCATCCCTTTGACCATTAATTGGAAAATTATGACATTTAGAAAGGACATTTCTCAAAGCCATGGGAATTTTTGTATTTGGACCAGATGTTAAGAGAATTTTAATAGAGGGATAAAACATCTGTGACAATGAATGGCAGAGCCATAGAAGAGGGAAATTGAATTGCATTTTAATAGACGCACAGATTTTTGTAAAGAATAATATAGAGAGCTGTGTGTGAACTTGCATTTTTCTACATTCATTCATTGGGTGTTGATTTCTTGTCTATACTCTGGCTAGTACGGTCCAGAGATTGAGATTTTTACAGTCTGGTTTTAGAATAAGACAGATACACAGGTAGTTTTTGTTCAGGGTAATAAAGGCTACCATACAAATGAGTGTTACTACACAGTGTGGCCAGGTAAGAATGAGAGAAAAGTGGAAAATAATTCTGAGATAGCTCTTTGAAGGTGACACGTAAAGGTTGTGATTCGAAGTGGGGAACTTACCAAAACACAGCTGATATCCCATAGGTAAGAAACATAGGAGGTTGGCCAGGAAGGAGAGGAGGGCATGGATTCTAGATCTGGTTAAGGAAAGGATTGTCAGGACACAGGGAAAAAATAGGGGTGAGTTTTGGGGAAATGGAGGAGGGGAGATGAATGGTGAGCATTTGTTCTGAGCTGGCTGTCTAAGTAATAGCACAGTTAATTTTGAAAGGAAGTAGACACAAATGAGTCAGTTGGTGAAGACAGAAAACAAGTCACCTTTGAGAACAGATACTTTTGGCTTATTTATGTGAAGACTTCTATTTTTATTTACGGGTCTAGATTATGTACAGAGGTCTGGGAGAGAGTTCTAGATCTGAGAGTTATCAGTTTTTAGAAGGTGTGTAAAATCATGTGATTCTGAAGAGAGAGATTGCTGAGAGTGTATAGATGGAAGAAAAAAAAAAATGAATGGTCAGAGGAGATTGGAGTGCCCCTTTATTTAGGGGGAAGGGTGAGAAGTCAAAGTTCCAGATGCAGAAGAAATGCAAGGACAATGGGAAGTTACAGAAACCAGGGAAGAGAGGGTTTCAGAAGACACTCGAGAGATGTCAGTGGTCATAAATGCCATGGCGGAGTCTAGCTGTAGGATTTGGTAAGCAGGAGGTGATCAGTGATGCTGATCAAGTAATGACAGTAGAATAGTTATTCTATTCTGTGTGCCATGATAGCACTGCTTTTTGTGTGTTGGCATAGAATCCAAATTTATAGTAAACAGGAGAGAAAATAGCACTCCATTTCTGTCCATCTTATAAAAACAAGTGACAGCCATGAATAGCAACTTCATACCATTTATAGCTGGATTATTTTAGTGTGTCCATATATGTTTCCTGCTTTGGGGAAATGTCTCTAGGTAAATCCCTCAGAAACTGCCCATATAGTTACCTTGCCTTGAAGGCCCATTATTTAAGTATTTTTTTCTTTTTCTTTCCTAGAAAGGGCTCTTGTTGTTTTAGCTGACACAGAAGTAGATTGAATGAACTTCCACTTCATTTTAAAACCTGCTGACAGATAAAATTAATATCGCCTTTGTGTAAATAATAATTTTATCTAATGGACTTCATTTATTTTTATCGTTCCTCCAGGCGATCTGGAGCTAAACAAGGGGAAGAAGGCAAAAGTGTAATAACAATTCCCTTTGAAGAGAGATATAAAATAAGGTCACTGGAGCCGAACCATTATTGAAATGTATAAAATAGTTTAATGTTTGCTTTTTTCTATTTTACAGCATGAGGTCATTTTATATAGCCATAAAATTCCATCTCATCTGAGTTCAGATATGATGAAAATCACTGGGTAAAAAAAGTCAACTTCTTATTTAGTTACCTGAGAGTAGAAGCCCATGGTGCTTCTGTACTTAAGGGTGGTCTGATTGATTACTGTGGGTCATGCCAGTAATCATGCCTGTAATGTATTTTGGGAGGCAGAGAACAGAGTATTGCTCGAGGTCAGAAGTTTGAGACCAGCTTGGGCAATGTGAGACCCCATTTCTACACACACATACACACACAAATTGACTGGGCGTAGTAGTGCATACCTGTACTTAGAGGCTGAGGCAGAAGGGTCACTTGAGTACAGGATTTCGAGACTACAGTGACCTATGGCCATGCCACCGCACTCTAGCCTAGGCAACAGAGCAAGACCTTGTCTTTAAAAAAAAAAAAGCATGTTCAATGCTTTCATTAATGCATTTCTAAATGCATTTCCCTAATTCATTTATGACTTGGGTTAAAATGGCGCAAAAATAGACCTCGTCTTTAAAAAATACAGCACAAAAATTGAAGAGGCAGTATGTTTGGTAAACATCCAAATTTTCCTTATAGGCTCAATATAATAACAAGAAAACTTTAATTTCAGTGTATTTTCTAAGGAATAAAATGTTCAGTTATTGTTTTTGAAGAAAGGTTGGAAGAATCTATTTACTCGAACACTGTGAATTAACTGAAGTTTATTGTTTTATTGATTCTTCATTTAATCCCATTTCCTGCACTGTACCTAGAGTCTGATACGACTGCAAGGAAAGAGCATAGATCCATTCAGTACATTCTGCACATTCCTCCTGGTTCGGAGCAACTAAGGACTTTGATTCCCCTGGGCTGCTCATTCTTGCTACATTGAACACTCTAACTTGAACCCCTTCGAAAACTGCAGCTTCTGTCTTCCTCCATTCAGAGGGAGTTCCTCCTTCTTCTATGTTTCCAAAGACTTTGCTTCTACTTCTATTCCATAGTTATCAAAATTAGATATTCACTTGCTTGACTATTCTGAGCTGTGACCTGGGAGTACAGGGGCTGTTGTCCTCATCCTCCTTGCTCCTGTCTCGGAGGGCTGTACTTTGTCCATGGAAGACATCCTTCATAAGGCTGGCTGGATTAATGGCACCCGTCGAGACACCAACTGTTTCTGTGTCGTGGGTTTATCCTGTATTATTTACTCTGGAGACAAAACTGTGTTCCTGGGGGTGATTCCGTCCATCTGATCTTGTGGTCATAACTGTGTGGTTTTTATAGGCTTTGGCATGGAGGCCAAGTTGTGCAATATATACAAAGAGCCAGGGGGTAGCAGGACCTGTGTTGACATGGCCTGTCACTATACCCTTGATCTCATATACAGCATGTAATCTGTCTGTGCCTCAGTCTTCTCAATTACAGAGTGAGACTAGGTTCTTTTGAAATGCCCTTTCACCTTCCAAAATCTGGGAGTCATTGACTCACATCTTGTCTCAAATGTACCAGGGGACTAAGCCACTTCACAGCAGGGCTAGTTCAGTGGTGAGGGATGGGTGGATTAGAAATGCTAAATAAGACAATGTCTCTGTTATTTCTGATTCATTCAGCATGTTGGAGCACATAAACCTGGCACTTGAACTATGTGTAGACTGTTTAGGATAAAAAGGGAAAGCCAAAACATAGTCAAACTTACAAACACAAAAGGTTATGTGACTGTCTAAGGCAACCTTTGATAAGGAGGCAGTGACATGGCAGACATTGTAATTGTCCCATCAGGGTTCCTGGAAAGGAGCTGCCACCATGACTGGATTGATCAGTTACACTGTGACAATGATAGTCTGAGCTTGGAGTAATGGGAAGACTCGGCAGGTGTGGGACACACAGCACTAGCAGAAGTGCAGATGCATGTACCAGAATGCTTTTGAGGACCCTGGTGAGGCCAAAGGGGTTGCAGGGAAGGCTTTGCAGTGCGAGCAGTGAAAATGGACTGAGAATGAGCTCACTGTTAGTTATTTCTGAAAGGACATGGTACTTTCTTTGGAAATCAGAGAAGGAACTCTGAGAGCTTTAGAACAGGGCAGAGCTATTGTCCTGACAACATCTGACAACCGTGCAACAGATCCCATATTTAGCTGTGCCAGGGTATACAGGACATAGATTAGGGCCTTGTCTGGGTGGTGGAATGATTCCTCAATGGTTCTGCTGCTTTTAGTCCAGGTGGGAACTTTGGTCTCTGGGTGAGCCATTCATCTGATCTCCTGGTATAGAGCCAAGAGGTAGAAAGGTCAAGTGCAAATACCAATGTTTGAGAAACACTGTGCTTCCCCTTTTCCTAAAAATTCTGCCATTTGTATTTCTGATGTCATAATAAACTGTCACTTTCTGTAAATACGAGACACATGCAGCAATCTTCTCTAATATGGGTTTTAACCTTTTGGTACCGAGGACTGTTCTCCTGACACATGCATGGGGCATGGCTTCCTGAGATTCCTACGAGGTCACGTCACTCACCTGACTTCCTTGTCCTCTCCTCAATGGAAGTCCTTGATGCTATCAGGTAGAAGATGGGCCCAGGAGGGCTTTGTGGATTTGAATTGTGCCAACGAATCCAGCCATATCCGTCTTTACAATAGGCCTATGGCTTGGAAGCCCAGCTCCTCTGAAAAGAAATACATTAAGCCTCTGTTGGACCTGTTTTGATTAATAACAGTTTAGATACTCTTCTCTATGCAAAACTCCTTGTGTATGCTTTTATTCTTTTGATTTCTTTTTATCTGACAGCATTTTTTTTTCTTCTAAAAGGAATAGTTATTTTCTGTCCCCAAAGCCAACTCAGTTGCAGTGTGGGTGTAAATGGGAAATGTTATTTATTGCACAAACACTTATATACAGAGTCGTACTTATTTAGATCCAACTTATAGAGAGATCCTCCCACACCAGGAAACTAAAAGGAAGGCTTCAGGGATTTTGAAGCAGATGCATCAAAAATGCTTATGTGTTGTAGCTCTTCTGTAATAAATCTTAATATTGGCAAAATCATTTGTTTCATATTAACTCATCTAAGATATTTTTAATTTTCGAGAGTTGGTAGAATGACATTAGGACAACTTTTATTGAAATGAATTCTTTGAAAATTTCTTCATAAAATATTTCCCACATGTAGCAAACACTCATAATTAACATAAATTTCACTTTTATTGTAATTTTGCTTAAATGACTCAACACAAAATTAGTTTGGTGGTTTACATAAGCATATTTTGAATACTTTTTCAAGTGATGATAGCTCATTTAATTTCTAAAGAGGAGACATATTTTGATATAAAAGTTCTCAACTAGGGGCAATTTGGAAATGTCTGGAGATGTTTTGGGTTGACCTAAACTAGGGATGGGGTTGCTCCTGGCATCCAGTGGGTGATGCCAGGGATGCTGTTACATGCACAGAACAGCCCCAGAACAAAGAATTATCTGGCTAAAATGTCAATGGTGCTGAACTTGAATGCTAAAAGCCCTGGTTCAATGTGTTCCTCCCACGCCACTGAGAGGCAAAAGCTCCAAGACTCAGTGGAAGATGGAATTGCTGAGTCCAGGAAGGAGGGACCTGCTATTTAGAGCAGAGCCTATTTAGAGTAAAAGTTTTTTCAAGGAGTCAGCCTTGCTTGCAGGAATGCTCAGAAAACTCACATCTGTATGTAAAGACCGTAAAGGACCTTCCCTGTCACCTTACCCTGATGATAGTTTACAGTACCTTTATTTTAAGAAAAAAGGTAACATGTTATAGTCTGAAAATTATAAACCTCTAAAAATTACCTGTTCCCATTAAATGTGCTTCCCTACTTAGCAAACATGTAATTTCATCTCGTCATCCTTGACTGTTTCCATTTTAGCTGCTCTTTCCCTTGACATGGCATTTCCTTCTTCTCCAATCGTTCCTTTCCAAATCCCAGGGAAAGAACATTTCAGACATTTGTGCTATTTTTCTCTTCCTTCCATTCAGGAGGCAGAGATGTTAGGACTGGGATCAGAGCAGAAGGCTTGTAAGCGAAGGACAGTTCCAATTGCAAGTAGGTCTGGGTGGCTCGCTTCATAGTTAGCAGAAGGGGATTCTGTGTTGGCTTGGACCTGGCACATTGGGAAACTGTGTGCAGGAGAAGAACTTGCTTTTATCCCCTTGTTGATTTGAACTCAGTCTTGGAGATCAAGACAAGACAGTTCTCTAATCCATCTCCATGATGATTGTTGCTCGGTGGGAGCAGATGCATCAGTGATATGACTCTGGGTGCCTGTTGGGTCCCAGGCATGAATGTGAGCTTTCGGCATTGTGCCTACCACAGAACTAGCATGTACTGAGGGCTTATTGTCACTTTCAGCATCCTTCCTATATTATCTTTATCTTCCTTTATCTGTTTTGACATGGGGTATGAAAACCTACCTACAGCCTTCCCAGAGTGGAGTGGTTATGGGTGCCCCAAACCTCCTCACTTTTAATGAACCTAAATCACACTTACAACACCTCTAACAAGCGTTAACATATTTTAAGATACAGCATTTGAGGAAATTTTTTGTCTCAGGTCAGGAGGATAAGAAAAGCTGGGCTACTTCATGTGGTTACTTGACACTGGGGCTCTAGAGTGCCCTCCAGCTTTGCAGACAATAAATCCTTTCCCAAGAGCGAAAATCACACCTTTAGTTTTATAACCCAGGAAAAAAATAAGCACTGCACATCCATCATCCATCATGGTGCTCTGTTTCTGAACAGGGATTGTGCACCGTTGGACAGGTAAGCTTCTGTCTCCCTGTTTTCCTCTCCAGTCCATCCTCAGCTTCAGACTCAGGACCACTCACTTCCTGAGAAAGTCATATCCTTGGCTTGTCTTGATCTATAGTCCTTTCACTTGTTTATCTGCCCAATTCAAACATTTTGGCCAATAAGAACATTCTAGAATTGCCTAATCTTAAGGGCCCAAATGTTCTGCCAACTCTGAAGTCCTTAGTACTGGCAAGTCCTTTACTACATTTCCGTACATCTACTCTATAATTGCTGCTTATTTGTGTGGTAAGGTCTAACCCCATGCTGCTTGATTCCTCTGCAAATTCATATGTACATGTAGAGCTGGGTATGCAGTTGACACTTAATAAATATTGAATACACGAGAGACTCTAAACTTAACTGGATTTTCAAGCTTCTGGTCAGGTGTATTCTTATTGGGTCAACTCCTGTAAAATTAATTAAAAAATTTTCTACTCTTTAGCTTAAAAATTTCACAATCACTTCTTTATCCTACCTTTCCACTGACTTGATTCAAAAAACATTTTGTGAAATTTGATGCACCCCTAAATTTATGTTTTCTCTGTCTTGAAATCTCATCATACATTCATGTGCACACTTCTTTTTAAAGACAAGGCCTCTTTCCTTCCTTTCATAACTACTTTCTTTACTGGGACCTTAATAGCTTCCCACCTCAGTTTTCTTTTTTTTTTTTTGATCTTCTTTCATCTCCTCCCTGGCTTAAATCTATAGTCTCTTCTTCACTCACCATATCTCAGGAAAGAAGTCACATTTAATTATCTGTTTTCTCTATCCTAAAATTCTCCTAACTTTTAGTTCCAACCGACTTCATTGAATTTTCTTTGGTCATCTAACATTAAAGGCAGCCATGCGTGTTCTATTCCAATTCCTTCCAACCAGTTCCTGCTTTGTTCTCTGCTGTATGGATTCTGTCTCCTGTTCTGCCGAAATTGTTTCCCTCAGGCCAACCACTGATTATTGACTAAAGCCAGTGGCCTTTGCTCTGCCTTGTCAGAATGCAGTTGACCAATTCTTTTTTAAATGTTTGGCTTCTATACTCCACCCGAACTTGACCTTCATGTTGCCATTGTCCCTTGGTACTTCTGTGTCTGTTCTCTACTCTTAGGTTTGTGTATTTACTTTTTTGATTAACAGCTCTTAATAAAACAGTTCTTTTAGCCTTTTCTCCCCTCATGCTTCCCCTAGGTGAATCTCAGCTACATCCATGATTTTAACCTTTCCCACATTATATACTGTCTTCCTCCTCCCCCACCCAAGGACACAACTTGAGTTTTCAATAGTTTGCTGTATTTGCCTAAATACTCATTCAGCGTCTTAAACTCAACATGCACAAAGCTAAATGATCCCATTTCCACTTAAACAAAACCCTTCTGTTGACTTTTCTATTTAAATGAATGGTGTCACTATCCTTGAAGTCACTTACATTATCTCTCTTGAGTCCATCTGTGCCTTTTTGCTGTGTGTTCCCCAAATTAAGCAGATTAGAACAACAACCATTTTACTGTATTTTGCATTTTGGGGGCCAGGAATTTGGGCCGGGCTCCACTGGGTGATTCTTTTGCTCTTCGTGATATTTACTGAAGTCACTCAGTGGCTTTACTCATGACTGGGGAGATGGGCTCAGTGTGACCTGGCAACTACAGGACCCAAATGTGGTCTCCCTAGCATGGCAGTGTCAGGGTCTCAGGGCAGTTGGACTTCTGCCCTGGTGTCTCAATGTCCCAAAGAACATATTCCAAGAGACAAGTAGCAACTGCCAGATTTATAGGACCTGGGGTTGGAAACCAGCACAGTATAACTTCTGTTGTATTTGATTCAGCAAAGTAGTCACAGAGCCAACCCAGATTCCAGGGGGAAACATAGACACACACTCAATGGGAGGAGTGTCAGAATTGTTGGCCATCTTGAATCTTCTGTACTTTCCTTTACCCACATTTATTACATGCTGTGTTTGACTTTTTATTCTCATGGGCACTACCAAAGTCAGAACTTCATTTGTTTTTCTTCTGAAAAACTGTAGTAGCTTCAAGTTAACTTCTCCACCTCTGTGCTCTTCTCTATCCAATTTGCTTTGTACAACGTTGTGAGAATGATCTTATTCATATTAATAAGATCTTCTAATGTGAATGTACTACTGTGACTTGTTGCCTAAAAATAAAGACTTCACACCTGAGTGTAGTTTGCCATCCAAATCTTAACCTGCTCTCTAAGCTCTGAGCACTTCCCAATACTTCTCTTTGTATTTCCTGGTGTCTGGATCAAGTATAGTAAACCAGTCACAATACATGTTGCATGCCCCTTCCTCTTCCCCACCCCCGCAGCGTGCCTTTTCATCCTCTTCCTTTGGGATGAAATATCCTTCTAGAAAGATCCATAAGATAGAAAAAGGAACGCTTCTACACTGCTGGTGGGAATGCAAACTAGTACAACCTCTTTGGAAGACAGTGTGGCGATTTCTGAAAGAACTAGAAATTGACCTTCCATATGACCCAGCAATCCCCCTATTGGGATATACCTGGAGGAACTGAAATCATTCTACAAAAAAGATACCTGCACACGTATGTTTATTGCAGCTCTAGTCGCAATAGCAAAAACATGAAATCAACCATGTTGCCCATCGAAGCTGGACTGGATGAAAAAAAAATGGTACATATACACAATGGGCTATTATGCAGCCATAAACAAGGACAAACATAGGGACTTTGCAGCAACTTGGATGAATTTGGAGTTGATCATACTCGGTGATTTATCACAGAAACAAAGAACAGAGTTCCATATGTTCTCACTCATAAATGGATCTTGAACAATTATAAAGCTATAAGAAAGTGATTGGCAGTAGTGGGAAACAGTCAGGGTGGGAGGTGGGATTGCCAGTTGAGGGAAACTGCTAGAGGAGGGAGGGGCATACCTCATCAGCATGGGTACCTGCATGATCAATGTTTATATACCTAACCCTGAAATGTACCCTTACATCTTTATAATAAAAATTAAAAAAAAGAAAGATCCATGAGTTGAACTCCTCTTTATCCTTCAGTATTAAACTAAAATTTGGACTCCTCCCCGGACCCATCACTGATCCCTCCTTGTAGCAGTAGTACTCTCTATTAATTCCCACAACACACCTATTCTCTTTAAAGTCTGCTAATAGCTTGGATTATGGTTATTTTTAAAAGTCTATTTTTTTACTTTCATACTTGTTAATCTTTAAAATTTTTCATAATCTTTAAAGCCCGGTTTCTAGCATAGTATTTTCATTTCACCCAGTAGGTTGTCAGTAGAGATTTTATTTGATTCACACTCGATCTCTAGTCAAGCATTTCGCAGGCAGATTAATTATAAATTTGGAAGGTTAAATTTACTAAATATGGATAATTTTTGAAAGTTGGGTAGCATTATACTAATCAGATTAGTAGTAAAGACAATGGTCATGGTCTTATTAAAAATAGATCTTTTAGATGTTGAAAAGGAATGGGCAGGAATTTGTAGGGTTTCCACATGTAGATCTGAGTTTCCACACAGGGTTAGGATACATGGCCAAGGGGAATCCAATCAATGACCACAACTATTAATCTGAGTTTTTAGGAGTGATTGTGATAACTCAGTGGAGCTTAAATGTGAACATTTCTCTTTCTAAAACAAGTGGTTTATGTCATAGTTATTGGGAGAAAGCGAAGTCTGTATTGAGACACACACACATGCACACACATACATGCACAGATTGGAATATCACCCAGGAAAAGATGTTGTACCAAACTCTCTAAGATTTCCTTTGTCTCCACAAAGTATAACCTTAAATTTAGTGACAGAGCTTTACCAAGAGACCACCCATCAGTAAACCTGAACTCATGGTTACCCAGTTGTTCTCGTTTGTGTGTTTTAGGTATTTTCCACACATGAGGGGAAGACAAGCTTCTGTTTAGAAGACCAGTGGCTGGAGGCAGAGGCTCCTTGTCCACCATGAAGGGAACCTGCGTCATTGCATGGCTGTTCTCAAGCCTGGGGTTATGGAGACTCACCCACCCAGAGCCACAGGACGTGACCCAGTGTCAGAGAGCTGAGCACCCGGTCATTTCCTATAAAGGTAAGGAACAAGCATGATCTGACTGCAAAGCCATTGTCCAAATGCACATTCCATATTTAGTGATACAGGATAATAATTGCTGTATTATTGTGTAACTGTTATTTTAGACACTGTTTAAAATAAAGGTCAAAATAGAAAATTCTATATCATTGGAATTTCATATCCAGAAAACTGATCACTACCTCAAGAAAGATCTAAGACAGGGGTTACCATGTAGGAAATCCCATTATTTGAGGCTGCCTTTATTTAACCGGCCTCCTAGGCATTTGAGCCAGGGGATGAAAATATGACCAATAATAATGACAATAGAACCAAAGAAAGCAAAAAAAAAAAAAAAATTTCACTTTGGCATTTTCCTATGAAGCCTTGGTCTTGCCACAAGCCTTTGTCTCTGTCTAGCATTGCATGGCAGCAAAATTGATTTGATGTCTCAAATATTTCTATGGACCTGTAGGATTAAATAATTAATCTGTATATCCACTCATTTATTCTTTCGTTCGTCAACATTTATTTTGTGTATTTCACATCCCAGGAACTCAAAGCATTCAGAGTGGGGAAAAAAAGGTAGTTGTTGTCTCTGTGTTCAAGAAGCTATATCATCAGCCTAAATGTGATTAATCAGACATCGTATTTTAGTACTTCATGCAACAAATAATTTTACATTTTGTTTTTTTAACTTTGTATTATAAAATATTTTAAACATATCCAAAAAGAGAAAGAATAGTCTACAGAACATTCAGCCCCACACTTATCAATTTATGGCCCATCTTTTTTTTTCATTTCAATCCCCTCCCATGCTCTATCCTACACCACAGAGTTATTTTAGATTTTTTAGAATTTTTAGAAAGTTCAAGAAATATAATTTTATCTATCCTATTTCAGTTCTCCAAAAATAAAGAATTTACACTACCATTATTACAACAAACAAACACAAAGATTGTATAGCATCATCAAACATCCAGTGAGTACTGAGAGTTCCTTGATGGTCTCATGAAAACTTAGGGATTTATTTGTTAATAGTTGAATCAAGTCAGGATCTAAATGAAGTCCATATATTGCATTGTCTGGTATATTTCTTGAGTCTATTTTAATCTTTTACTTTTTTCTTTTGTTCACTTTGCAAATTAATTTTTACTGAAACTGAGTTCTTTGTCCTTTAGACTTTCTCACAGTCTAGATTTTGCCCTTGCATCCTGGTTTGTATGGTTCAAAGTTCTTCTGTCCTGAATATCTCTGTAAACTCCTAGCACTATCTAGAGGCCTGATGAGATTCATGTTCTAAAAAAGCATTCAACCTCAAGCAGCCACTACCATGCTTTTCTTTATGCTTTGGTCCCTCCACAATCTGGAAGGAGGTATATCTCCCCTTTACTCTCTTTCTCTTCAATCTACTTTCTAAATAAACTATTTTTCTTAATCAAAAGGGAAAAAAAAAGAGGGAGACTCAGGTTCTGACCTTTTCCTTTTGGCTGAGTCATGGGTGGTGCTGTGTAGTCCCATCGGGAGGCAGAGGATGTCCAATTAGGAAATGAGCCATCATTGATGATCACTGCCCCAGTCTACTGAATCACTCATGGTGCAAAACTGGGATTTTCCCATTTCATTGTTTTCCTCATTTAGTGGTTAGATTACCTTTAGATAAACTAACTTTTCTTCATCAACTGTTTGAATATTCTGAAGGTACAGCTCATATAGGAAAAGTCATATAAATGTCCTTAACACCTCCACCATTTTTTAAAGAGATGAGTAAATTGGTTCTCTGACATCCAACTGGTCATCCATTCGTCATTTAAAGGAGTTGAATAAGGTGTTATGTTTCCTTATTTTGAGTATTAGAATCATTATTATTAACACATGAATTTCAACATACTTGATGTATTTTAATCCATGGAGCTTTCCATCCTTGTAGATGGTGAAGCTGTAGCATTTCAAGCCCAGGGGAACCTCTTGTGGTTGGCTTCTGAGTTTTTCTGACACCATCCAAGTGATCACTGAGAGCTTCTTTACTCTCTGGGTTAACAGGCTGTTCCTACTTCTTTTACCTACCCACTTCCTTTCATAGATCTGGGAATCACTCATTTCTTGCTGCTTTGAGAACTTAATATGCTCACAGTTAGGTATTTTCAATGAACAGTGTTAAGAAAAAATATTTTTAAAAATAAAATACATCATAAGCTTCTTCTGGTACTTTCAACTCATCTATAGTACACTAGGGTCTTTATTAACCTTTCCCATCTTACATCTCTATTTCTCCCATGCACAAAATCCCAAGTCTCTGTAGATCAAATGAATTATTCCTCTGCCTTTTCCTGTAGTGCACACTGTTGTTTCAGAATAACAGTTTCATGCACACACATGGAGTTTTTTTGATTATGAAAAACCCTTTAAGATGATTTTCTCTTTCTCTCTTTTTTGTCCTCCTGGTGTATATTTCACAGGGGAATTCAAGCAAAATTATTGCTTTAAAGTCACTTAAAATAATTTCCTTCTGAGCAGTTATAGCACCAACATAGAACCCAGTTAATTTTACTTGTTTAATTTGGCTTTTGATTTTTTAGAGATTCTTAAAATTTATATTACATTATTATGTAGTGTTTCAAAGTCAAATCATTGAAACAAGGGGTATTCAGAGGAATCTAGCTTTACTCCTTGTTTTCTTTAGGCTGTTCTTTTTGTATTTAACACACTTTTTTTGGTAATATGAGTAAGGCAACACACATGTGCATATACATACACCTATATATTCATACTCTCCTTGTTTAGATAAAAGGTGACATTTTCTAGACTTGTGTCTATGTAGCAATTATTTTTAGCATAATGGTATATCCTGGAGCCTACTCCCTAGAAGCTATAGAGGTTTATGTCTTTATTTATTTATTCATTTGTAGCCTCCACTGTATAATTCATTTGTAGCCTCCACTGTATAATGAGCCCTAGTCTACTCTTTAACTCCTTACTGAGATGCTTAGGTTATTTTTTGTCATTTGTGACCATGAGTGCTGTTTCAATGAGTAGTGACTCCTGTAACCATCATTTCATATTTTTGCAGGGTACCATTGGAAGGGATTTTTAGAATTGGATTTCTGACTCAAAGGGTGAATGCATATCTGGTTTTGATAGATGCTGCCTGATTCCCTTTCATGAAGGTTGCACCATTTTGTTTTTACTTTGCTCTGGATTGGATTATGTTACCCTGTAGGCTTTCCTGCAAGGTGTATCATCAGGTTTTGGGATTTGGGCCAAACTCACAGTATCACAGTCTCAATATTTTTGTAATTTGCATATTTTTAATTTAGAGTGATCGAACATTTAATTGCAGCCTATAACGTATGAGGTCTGTGCTAAATATTGAGGTAATAGAGGAAAAATTACAGTTCCTGTTAAAGGAGTTTATACTATTTTTAGGAATATGAACCAACAGGGCCATTGCATTACACTCTGTCAAGGACTGTAACAGTTGTCCGTGTGGTGTGACATGGAGAACAGGAGAAGGACTCTAAGTCTGACATAGTGGGCTGTAGGATGGTGGTTAAGGGATGTTTTTAGGATGAGGACATGCCATAGCTGAGATCCAAATGATTGTTAGAAAATGTTTATGGAACTCATGAAAGGAGACATTTACAGGGGGTGGAAAAGAGCAAGCGATAATCCCTGAAGGGAGGAAGGTGGGCATCGCAGGTCCTGGCAAGTGTCACGTACAGTAAGTCATGTCATCTTATTTTAAGTTACAGAAGAGGAGGTGGAGGGGATCAGACTCATGTGGCTAGTGGGGATTTGATAATGTGTGGCATTGAAAGATATCTTAAGAAGTTTGACTTCTCTTTGGAGGATAGACAAAAATGGCAGAGAGAGACAATGATCAGAGGAAGAAGGAATGAAGAACTTAGGTAAGGGGGGGTGAGTAGAAGAAATATAGAAAAGTGGATGGATTCTAGAAATTTGAAGAAGGAGCTGTTGATGGTTTTAATGGGTGTAGGACAGGAGGGAGGAGGAAGCACTGAGTGCTATCTCCACGTTCCTAGGTGTTGGTTTCATATTGAATCAAGGAAAGAAAGAAGATTTGAGAAGTGTAATGATTTTAGATTCAAAGTCTGAGTTCCTATAAGCCATCAGATGGAATTATTTAGTTGAGAGCAAGGCTTCATGGGAACAAAGTAAAGGGAGATTTTCAAGGGAGGTGGGTAGCCATCAGAGTATCTAATGACACAGAGTGTTCAAGGAAGACATAGGCCAGGAGGAAAAGGGACAAAGTTGTCCTGGTTTTCCTGGGACTTTCCTGTTTTTAGCACTCAAAGTCCTTTGTTCTGGGAAAACTGAGACAGTTGGTCACTCTCCCACCTATTCTGCCAGCAATGATGTATTCGCTTCTTAGGGCTGCTGTAACAAATAACAACTGGGCGGCATCAAACCACATAAATATCTTCTTTCACAGTTCTGGAGGCCAAAAGTCCAAGATCAAGGCATTAACAGGGTCGTGTTCTCTCTGAAGACTCTGGGGAAGAATCCTTCTTCACTGCCCCCTAGCTTCTTGTGGGTCGCAGTGCTCCTTGGCATTCCTTGCTTATAGATACATCACTCCAGTCTCTTGGTCTGCAGTCTCATGGTGTCCTCCTTGTGTGTCTGTGCCTTTTTGTCTTCCTCTGTTTTTATAAAAGACACAAGTCATATTGCGCTTAGGGCTAACCCTAATCCAATATGACCTCAACTTGAACAACTCATCTGCAAAGGTGCCATTTCCAAAGAAGGTCACATTCATAGGTACATATGGTTGAGATTTCAATAGTTTTTTTGGGGGGGACATAATTCAGCACATAACAAACATTATTTATCAGAGCAGTTTCAGGGCAGTGCTGGGGAAGAAACCAGCTGGTAATGGGTGTGGGAATAAATGTAAGGCAAATAACTAGATCTAAAAGGAGAGAAGAATTCTCTCAGTCAGGAAGGGACACGAGGGCAGGAAATGGGATTTATTTTGTTTAATTCATTTATTTTTCATTTTAGATTCAAAGGGTACACATGCAGGTTTGTTACATGGGCATATTGTGTGACTGTGAGGTTTGGGTTTCTATTGAACCCATCACCCAAATAGTGAACATGGAACCCAATAGATCACTTTTAACCCTTGCCCTCCTCTCTCTCTCCCCTTTTAAAAAGTCCCCATTGCCTATTGTTCTCATCTTTATTTCCATGTATACCCAGTGTTTAGCTCCCAGGGAACAGTTTTTAAAAGAGAATGACTTAATCATCCTTCCATGGTGATGGGAAGGAGCCAGGTGAAGGAGGAGGCTGAAGAGAGATGGGGAGATCATTGGTTAGGCAAAGTCTCTGGGGCTGTAGGAGGGAGAGGATACTGAGAACAGGTGAGGGGTTAGGTTATAGGAAGCAGACTCCACCACCAGTAAGCCTGGAGGGCAGGAGGCCAGGACACCCAGGATGCAGGAAAGTAAGTGGGTGGGGAGGGGTGGAAAGGAAGGGTGTCCCTGAGACCCTCCATTAAGGCTGAAAAGAGTAGGCAGGTCCCAGGCCAAGAGCATGGGGGCTTTAGGAAGGAAGTGCTTCTTTGAAGAGGGCATAAGGCTGTTGATCAAACACATACACAAAAGATACCCTGTGGATATTAGGACCCCAGGCAGGACTTGAAAGATCCTGTTACAGCACAGCAGCTGGCAGCCATTACTCTGCAAGAAGGTCTGAGAAAGTAGGATGAAACTGTGGTCAAAGGGAAATAAAAGAAGAACTGGATAATCTTGACTTAAAATCCTGATAACCATGTCCATATAACATGTCACGATTTAGCTTTATGCACTAGATGTGTGCTGTATAAGAGACTCACACTGATGAAGTTAACTGCATGCTAAAGTAACATCTTCATGCAACTTAGCACATTTTGTCACAGTCTTGATCTGATTTACCTGGGTAGGCAGAGGATGCTGGTAGAATCTTTCTTTTTTTTTTCAGCCTCGGTAAAATATTTGCCACCATGGACTTCTCCTGTCTAGCGAGGTTCATTGCACAACACGCTCTAACAGCTTGCTGTGTTTGCAAGGTTACTCCCTTGACTGCATGTTCTGGAATATTTATCCCTGATTGTGCAGTGGCTGCTAAAACACCCTGACCCGTTACAGAAGCATGGTTCACACGTCCTTGTCATTTGCTTAAATGTCTGTTCCAATAAAGAGGGAGAAAATAGTGACCCTTCAAGACAGCATGTTTCTCAGCATGCTTACTGAATCTCATAACCATCTCTGAAATTAGTTTTAAATGTTTAATGTCTACTTAAGGTGATAGTGTCATATTCTGCTTTTGTTTGTTTATTGATTAAAGTTTACTCAGCATGCTGGCTATTTAGAGAGCATGCTCCGGTTATAGGAATTGATTTATTGGGAGCAGTTTCACATTATGCACAGAGAAAGACCACTGGTGGGATGAGGAATGCCATACTCAGGCTTTCTTTGCTTGGATCCTTAATGTGACTGATTTGGAGGCCTTTCTTCAGGGACTTAGTTGGCAGCATTTAGCAGTAATGTCTAAGACTACTCCTGCCTGCAGAGTAGAGCAGGGTGTTATTGATTTCCACTCCCAGGTCCCTGGGATCTGTATCTTTACCTCCTTGGTGTTCTCTTAGGGTGTCTCCCTACTTATGGGTTTATTGATTGGCCTGAGGATTTTTTGAGACCTATGGATAAGCTCTATGGACTCTTGATAGAGGATTTGCAACATTTGGTCCCAAGGGTTTGGGGAAGGCATAGAGGGAATTGAAATGATTGTTTGAGCTTAGGTCATCACGGGGACTGGGCTGGGATGTTGCACGTGGCTCTCTGTTGCCTTCCCCAAAGACCTTGAGTTTAAGCAAATGCCCCTTTTCCCCACATGTAGTCTTAGGTGAATGGAAGAGCCATGACTGAAAGTGGCCAATTGGGACTTTAACCTTGGGTTCTCTTCCCAAACCACAGTAGGAACAATTATTTTTAATGGATCCCTTATTTTTCTTTTGAAGTGTGTAATTATATTACATTATATTTATGTGTGTGTAAACAACATTGCTTTGTTAAATGCTGACAGCAAACATACATGCCATGTTTTGTAACTCTGAGTTGGTTCTTTTTTTTGTTAACTTGCTATAAGCCCCTCCTGCTCTGAGAGGCTTTCTGCTACTCTCTAAATTGACGTATTTCCAGTTATCCTGACAACGATCATTCTTGCCCATTTTCCTGCCTCCTGCTACTCTTCCCTTGACTTCTATGCTGTCCTTTGGGTCACTGGCATTGCTTGGGCTGCCCTCTGCTCCTCCTAAGGCTGGAGAGGGCAAAATCTGGGCAGCTTCAAGACACAGTAAACTGTAACATCTTAGAAAACAATGATGGGTGGGGAAGGGCAAATGAGTTGTTTATGCACCAGTCTCCTTGTGTGTTCATAGCTCCATGCATGCCCCATGGCTCCCCTGTATATCCATGTCAAAACTTTGTGCATGCCCCACTGCTTCATGCATGTTTATGACTCCAAGCATGTCCCAAAACTCAGTGAGTGTTGATGGCTCCATGCAGGTCCACAGTTCCATGTGTATCTCACAGCTTCATGTATTTCCCACAGCTGTATATATGCCCTTGGCTCCCTGCATGTCCACAGTTCCATGCATATCTCATGGCTCCACGAATGCCCTAAAGCTCCGTGTGTCCCATGGTGCTCTGTTTTCTCTCTGGTTTTGGCAATCTTGTGCCTAATGTATCAAGCAGTTGTGTGAAATCTTGGCCTTGGCTGAGTTTCACCTTTTCTGTAGGATCCAAAACTCTCATCACTACAGGAGGTGCTGTAATGGATGATTCCTAGAGTCCGTGTAAGGTTTTAGAGACTTCAAAGTCTCTGAATAAATGAACCTTGGGTAACATCGCTTGCAAAAAGTCTCTCTGTTCATCTTATCTCAGATCTGCCATTTTGACATATAGAAATCATAAATGTGTGTGATTGCACAATAATGGCCTACTTTCTCCCAAGAGGAATCAAGAAAAATTTATTTTAATTAAAATAGATAGCATGAAATTAGTCTTAATATTTAGTTTTAATATTTTTCTGTGAATCTGATTAAAATATAGCAAGACACCACTGACTGTGAAAAATGCCTTGAACTCAACATTTCTTTCTGTAAACTAAAATTTACGTAATCCGAGTATGATTTTCTCTCCTTTCACAATGGGTTATGGCTTATCCTCCTAAGAGTTTACTTGGGGAGGAAACATGTTATGATGAATCCTTAGAAAGTCCTTTGTTCCGTGAATAGTTTGTATTTTCATTATTATGCATATGACTGAATGTTTTTTGTGATATAATGTCAAAATCACATGGGCAAAATATTCAACTAAGGTATAACAACACTGTCTGTTTTTTAGTTAAAAAGTGCATTTGGAGATGCATTTCTGGTTTTAAAATATGTTATTAGCTTTCTATAGAGAGAAATGGAATATTGAAAAAAACACAACTTTCAACCTATGATATAGTTATATAATGATTATTCATTAGTGCATGGTGGTGTTAGAAGACAGTGAAGTCTATAACCACTATACGTTATGAATAGAGTAAATTGCTTCCAGTACCTGGATTGATGTTTTATGTTGTTATTAATCTTTGACTGATGAGAACCAAGAGGGTCCCTGTTGTGTATTTTTAATAAACAATGATTAGGCTCTGATGAAAATGATTTATTGAGTTTTGAAAATTATTAATAAATTTCATGTTACTTTTGCATTCTAGGCACTCTAATGCAGTAATTTATAATACTAAACATTTATGTTTTACCTTAAGAGAAAATATCAATTGTTTTTGATGATTTGTGTCAATAGATAAATAGTTTTTATTATTTTAAGACTTCAAATGGATCGCTTTATAAGTGAAGTTGTGAAGTGTGATCAAATTAAAATGGGAATAAGAATTTTTGAAGTTATTGTCAGGATTATGATTTAAAACTATTTTATTTGGTTTCAAATGGTATGTTATTGTATTTTATTTATCTTTACGCATATTATAGTCTTCCTAAGCAGTAAACGGGAAATTCTTCCATTTCTCACAGTGAGACTAGATAAAAATCTTATCATCCTTATTTTATGTACAAAGGAAGAATTGAAGATTAAATGTGGGGTTAGTAAAGTTTTAATTAGGCAGTATTTTTCTTGGGTTATGTCCTCGCCTAATATCAGGGCAGCATAAGCAACTTGGTTACATTTGAGAGACAATACTTATCCCAACTCCAGTAGACAACGGTGCTGAAATTTTTCTGTTACCAGTACGGCAAAGAAAAGATGACGCTGAAGTTTCTAAATTTTGTTTTAGTTTGTCTTTTGATTTACATTTTTATTTTCCTGAATCTTTTTTCATACTGAGTGAAGAAGGGCCAGAAGGTAAACTCTGACTTTAGGAGGAATTATTCTTTGATTTCTATTTTGATTTCAGTCTAATCAGCTGTGTCACATGAGGCAGGAGGTGTTCTTATTTACAAGCAAGAGCACTGCTGGCCTCATAATGTTGTCCACAGGGATGCTGTGTATTATAGCACCAATATGTGTGGTTTCCTCCAATCCCCACTGTAAACAAGTTGAAATAACACTGTTAGATCAGTCCACCTTGAAAGTACTTCTGGCGGTGTATTAGAGAGGCTGCAAACCCTATTAACTAAAATCAATGAAGCAAGACCCCCAATGCCAGGAACAGCTGACCAGAATGTTCCTGGTCACTCTCAGAGGGGATGAACAATTGTCATTTTCAGCTGTATCTTTGATTTTTGTACCACCCAATTCCCTGGCTTTAGTGCACAGAACATTTTAGCTTCTGCTTGTTTGAAGATAATAGCAGAGGTCCAGTTCCTTAATCATTTAGTCAATATTTATTGAGTGCATATTGTGTCAGAAATTGTTTTATTCCCTGGAGTTACCCCAATAAAGCCAAACAGATATAAATCCTGGTGTGAGCTGGACTCGGTGGCTCAGCCTGTAATCCCGCGCTTTGGGAGGCTGAGGTGAGTGGATTGCCTGAGCCTGCGGGTTCGAGACCCACCTGGGCAACTTGATGAGACCTCATCTCTACAATAAATCAAAAAATTAGCCGGGTGTGGTAGCGTGCGTCTGTAGTTCCAGCTACTTGGAAGGCTGAGGCAGAGGGATCGCCTGAGCCCAGCAGGTTGAGGCTGCAGTGGCCAGGAGTGGCCACTGCACTCCAGTCTGGACGGCTGAGTGAGACTCCAACTCAAAAAAAAAAAAAAAAATTCTAGTGTGCACTAGGTTTACTTCCTATGAGGGGAAACAGATGAGAATAAGTTATAGAGTGGGTTGCATAGTAAGAAAAGCTGAGGGAAAATGTAAAGCAGGGAATGGGTTAAGTGAGGGAAGGATTCTTCAGTTTTCTTCAGGATAATCAGGTGTGCCCACAGATACTGTTGCCTCTAAGTTCCACCCCTGCCTTTTGTTGTGTTGTTGTTGTTGTTCTGCTCTGCAGGAAAATGTTGGAAGACATACTACTGGTACTCCAGACAATTTGGTAGTTGCACAAGGAAAACTATAAGGCCATGTAACAGAAAGCAGAAATAAGAAATAGACCCACATGCATGTTGTCAATTAGTTTTCAACGAAGGGCCATGGTAATTCAATAAGGAAATGGTAGTTTTTCAACAAATGATTCTGGAAAAATTGGGTGTCTCTTTGCAAAAAAGCGAACTCTAACTGTTGCTTCACACAGTATATAAAAATTAACTGATAAAGATCATAGACCTAAAGTTAAGAGTAAAAATTACAAAACCCCTGGAAGAAAGCATATGAGAAAAATTTTCAAAATGATTTGTTAGGACAGATTTTTTTAAAACTAGGATACAAAAAACACATACTAGAAAATTTGATAAATTGGACCACATCAAAATAAAAAAAATTGCTCTTTAAAGATATCATTAAAAAATGGACACAAACCGTATATTGTGTGAAAATATCTGGAAAACATATATCTACTTTTTAAATATATGTTCTTGTATCTAGAACATGTAAAGAAATTCTTACAATGTAATAAGAAAGCAAAGAAAATTTAAAAACCCTTAGCTATTTAGATAGACAATTTGCCAAATACTAACATTAACCATGGTTAGATACCCCTACACACACAGCAGAGTGACTAAAATTAAAAAGACTGAGAATACCAGGTGCAGACAAAGCTGTGATGCAACGGGGCCTCTTAGGTTTTATTAATAATGCAAGATGGTGCAGTCATTTTTGAAAATGTACAGTTTCTTCAAAAGTTAAACCTATACTTATTGTAAATCCCAGCCAGTTTTGTCTTCTGTGAAATTCTACAGAAGACAAAACTGTAGTAAGAGAATGCCTAGGATGATTGCCTGGGTACAGGATGAGGGAAGGAATTGATTGAAAAGACGCATGAGAGAAAACATAGGAGTTGATGCAAATAGTTAATAGAATGATGTAGTAGTGGTGACGGGACTTATATATTTGTTAAAAGAGTGTACACATTTGTTAAAAGTTATTACATTTTACATTTGAATGACTAAATATTAATTCAACTAAATTGTACCTCCATGAAGCTAATTTTTGAAATTATGGAAGTTCCAACTCTTATGAAGAAGCATAGCCTTGCCAAGAGGGTAGAATCCAGTCATCCGATTGCTCAAGAAGTAGTCTGAGTTTGTTAAAACACAGTGCCACATTTTCTTGACAATAAGGACCAGCATTATGTGAGAACTGTATGATGAAAAAGATAATCATGAATAAGGTGTCATATAACAAAATGTGTGTGTGTGTGTGTGTGTGTGTGTGTGTGTGTGGTGTATGTGCGGGTACATGCATCATCAAAGCTACTTAAAATTCAAGATACTAAGTCTTTAATGAAAACCCAGCACAGACTATTTCATAAGTAATGTTTTTCTCCCAAAGTTATTTTTAGGACTAAGCACTATCAAGTTCTGGTTAACTTGATAGAAGAAAGATGTTTTCTTTTTATATGGAAAATTTCTTCCCCAAACACTATCATGTTCAAAGATAGTCTTTGGAGGGAAATACTTATGACTTATGTGTGCTTTCAGAAGGTGTCATCACATCTGAGACTTGTTGATTTGTATATGACTTTTGAGTTTAAGTGTTAATAATACTTCTTGAAACTAGTAGCTATTAAAACCACAGAGAAGAAATGAGAATATTTGTATATTATTTAGCCACGGTACCTTTTCTTTTCCTTTTTGAGTTGGAGTCTCACTCTGGGGCTCAGGCTGGAGTGCTGCAGCACACTCATGGTCACCCCAGTGTCTCAACCTGCTGGGCTCTGGCGATCCTTCCGCCTCAGCCTTCCAAGTAGCCAGACCTACCATGCCCAGCTAATTTTTGATTTTTTTATTGTAGAGATGAGATCTTGCCAAGTTGCCTTGGCTGGTCTCAAACCCACGGGTTCAGGCAATCCACTTGCCTTGGCCTCCCAAAGTGCTGGGATTACAGGCTGGACCACCGAGCCCGGCCACACAGTACCCTTGATAGTGATGCATGCAATACTTATTTTATCTTTTCAGAGCAAATTTTCCATGGGTGGGTCTTCTCTTCTTCCTGCTTCTGCAATTAGAAGCAAGGCAATAAAAAGACTCGAGTAGAAAACAGGACTTTCTACAATGATAGAAACGCTCATGGGTAGCTGTTGAAGGCTGAAAGTTTGCTACTGAAATAATGCTTTTAAAATTTTATTTTAAGTAGTTAAATTAAAATGTAGTCATATCTTTGTGGTGTCTACCTTATGGGATAGCACACTTATAGATCTTTGGCTTCCAGCACTACTTGATAAATATTGACATGGGCTGCTGTTCCTCTACTCAAGGCTCTTGTGTCCTGACCTCCTCTCTGAGTCAGTTTTTGGAAAGCATCATGGCTCATGTTTAAAGCATTCTAGTCTAGGAACAGGAAGCCTGTGTAACTGTTACACTTCTGCTATTAACAACCTCTCCAATGTAAAGAAAATCTGTGATTGTCCTTCCTTTTGGTCTCAAGTTCTTCAACTGAAAAAAAAAATAAGTCTATTGAGCTATTATGTCTAAAATTCCTACCACATTGATGATTCTATTTCTCTTGAAATTAGGGAAATACTGTAGTATAAGGGACACGTGGGGCATTTTTTGTCTCTTCAAGAAGATTCCCTCTTCTCTTCATGCTCAAAGAGTAACACAAAAAAATTCTGTATTGTAAGAGCAAAATAAAAATTGAGATTTCTTTTGACACTGACATTCTTAGCATAAATGCTTAGTGGGAAAAATTAATATTCCTTATTCGAAAGATAGTTTGACCTTATTTATATACATCACCACAATTAATTACCATATAAAGAGATTATAGCCATATTCCACTTTAGAATGAATGAGCACTTTTTGCTATCTAGAATGAAATGATTCAGAGACAAAATATTAATATATATATATTTTAAGTCATCAATGTCAATGCAGTGAAGTTTAGAAACTCTTACTTTGACAGCTCACCAGCTATGAAGCTACGATATCAATTAGTAATATTTTGCTTGCAGGTAGTAAATAACTGACCTAGTAGTGCTTTCAATCATAAGGACATTTGTTGTTTCCTAACTAGATATGAGCAGTTAAGCAGTGTGGGTGGGGCTGGTTCATCAAGAACCCTGGCACTGTCATTTCCCTAAATCACTCATGGTTTCTATTTCATATTAGGATGGTGGCTGCTCAGAGGCAGGCCACGGTGAGAGGGTGAGGGATAACCAACTTCCCTTCACTCATCAGCTGCATATCATAAACCAACAACAAAAGCAACATCTTACATGGAAGCCATGTGCAGAATTGTTGACATGTAAGCAGCCAGGGCTGTGTTGTGTGGCTGCTTCTAAGTGTATGTGAAAAGGAGGTGTCTGGGGAGAAAGATTGGGAAAAACCACCACTTAACTCCTTAGTACAGCAGACTTGGGCCAGGATGAAATAAGTGAGAAACTCACCATGGGTGCAATTATTTGTTTGTT
The DNA here is from genome assembly GCA_963574415.1 of Tarsius wallacei. Taxonomy (NCBI): domain Eukaryota; kingdom Metazoa; phylum Chordata; class Mammalia; order Primates; family Tarsiidae; genus Tarsius; species Tarsius wallacei. Next base: position 496 of record CAUYQG010159767.1, on the reverse strand, counting down.
TGCTTGTTTGTTTGTTTACTTGAGCTGGGGTTTTGTCCTGTCACAGGAACAATATTTGATGGTTTGCTTGAGTCAGGATCTCACTCTGTCACCCAGGCTGGAGTGCACTGTCACAATCATGGCCCACTGCAGCCTCAATCTCCTGATTTCACAAGATCCTTTTGCCTCAGTCCCCTGAGTTGCTGGAACTACAAGCATGCACCACCATGCCAGACTAGGTTTTTGATTTTTGTAGAGATGAAGTCTCGCTATGTGTCTTAGGCTGGTCCCGAACTCTTGGATTCGAGCGATCTTCCCTTCTCAGTCTCCCAAAGTACTGGGATTACATGTTTAAAGCATTCTAGTCTAGGAACAGGAAGGCTGTGTAACTGTTACACTTCTGCTATTAACAACCTCTGTGCAAAAACAAAAAACTAAGTATCACATGTTCTCACTCATATAGTAGACCTTGATCATCCAACGTATTACCACAAGAAAATGTCTGACTGTGGTGGGA
>CAUYQG010159764.1:0-19189 GCA_963574415.1 Tarsius wallacei | reverse complement strand
TTTTCTTTTCAGTACTCTAATGTTTAATATCCTATTGATAGCATGATCTCACTTGGTCCTCAAGCCCTACTGTACATTATTTAAATAATTATTCATTGTTCACTCTCAATTTTTTATTTTTATTTTATTTATTTATTTATTTTTGAGTTGGAGTCTCACTCCGTCGCCCAGACTGGAGTGCAGTGGCACGCTCCCAGCCACTGCAGCCTCGACCTGCTGGGCTCCGGCGATTCTTCCGCCTCAGTTTTCCAAGTAGCTGGAACTATAGGTGTGCGCTACCACGCCCGGCTAATTTTTTGATTTATTGTAGAGATGAGGTCTCGCCAAGTTGCCCAAGCGGGTCTCAAACCTGCAGGCTCAGGCAATCCACTCACCTCAGCCTCCCAAAGTGCTGGGATTACAGGCTGAGCCACCGAGCCCACTCACTCTCAATTTTTTATACCCTGTGTTCAAGTCTCATCTATCAGAAATTTCATTGCCATTTAAGTTAGTTGTCCCCTCTTTTTTTTTGAGTTGAAGTCTCACTCTGTTGCCCAGGCTGGAGTGCAGTGGCACGCTCAACAGCCACCACAGCCTTGACCAGGAACTCAGGCGATCCTTCTGCCTTAGCCTTCCAAGTAGCTGAAACTACAGGTGTGCGCCACCATGCCCAGCTAATTTTGTTTTTTACTGTAGAGACGAGGTCTCACCAAGTTGCCCAGGCTGGTCTCGAACCCCTGGTCTCAGGCAGTCCTCTCACCTCAGCCTCCCAAAGTACTGGGAGTACAGGCATGAGCTACCATGCCTAGCCCTTCTTCTTAATTCTTAATGTCGACTTAATATTTTCTTACTTTTTTTTTGAGTTGGAGTCTCACTCTGTCACCCAGGCTGGAGTGCAGTGGTACGCTCCCCGCCACTGCAGCCTTGACCTGCTGGACTCTGGCGATCCTTCCACCTCAGCCTTCCAAGTAGCTGGAACTACAGGCACGTGCTACCACGCCTGGCTAATTTTTTTGCTTTATTGTTGAGATGAGTTCTCACCAAGTTGTCCAGGCAGGTCTTGAACCCATGAGCTCAGGCAATTCACTCACCTCTGCCTCCCAAAGCGCGGGATTATAGGCTGAGCCACCGAACCCGGCCATTTTCTGACTTTTTAAAAACCTACTATTAATTGCACCACTCTCTTGAAAAGTATCCTTACAAAAAAGCACTCTTACTTTTCTATATGAAAATTCAAGCACTTTCTTAGTCCTCATTCTTTTTGATCTCGGATGATAATGGCGATCATCCTTGTCTTGATTACCCTTTCTTGTGTTTTTTTTGCCTACCTCTTTTACTGCTCCTAATTTTTTTCTTCTGAACTTTGTTGATTGCTTTTCCATCTCCTGCCTTCTAATTTTGGCTATTCCCTAAAGCTCATTCCTTAGCACTGTGCTCTTTGTCTTGCCCCTAATCCAGAAAGACCATGGTTTCCCATGTCTTTAGCTAGCATCTTTATGCGTGTGACTTCTAAACTTAAGTTGTCGGCTGATCCAAATTGAATTCTGGTATTTCCAGCTGCTTCAAGAGCGTTTCCATTTGTAACTTGTTGCTGCCATTTTAATTAATTAATTTTTTGAGCCAGAGTCTCACTCTGTTGCCCAGGCTGGAGTGCAGTGGCACGTTGGCCATAGCCACCGCAGCCTTGACCTGCTGGGCTCAGGTGATCCCTCCGCCTCAGCCTTCCAAGTATCTGGAACTACAGGCACAAAGTACCATGCCCAGCCAGTTTTTTGATTTATTGTGTAGATGAAGTCTTGCCAAGTTGCCCAGGCTGGTATCGAACCCATGGGCTCGGGCAGTCCTCTCAGTCAGCCTCCCAAACGTCTGGGATTACAGGCGTGAGCCACCGGGCCCGGCCTCATTGCTGCCATTTTAAATTCAACATATTTAAAATTGAACTTATCAAATTCAGTCCTCTTCCTTCCCTCAGGACCTGCTATTTCTGTTAATGGTGCACTATGGTTGTTCTACACTGCACACTTGGAACTTAGGACCTATTTGAGGGAGTGGTCTTGAAATCTTGAAACCCTGGGTGTGCTGGAGCCAGCTTATATGGATTCATGAGAGCCAACTGTTAAGTTTTCAGCAATTTTGTGATCTGGTGGCTAAACACAGCTATTATTAAGATTGAAATCATTTGAACTTATAATTAAATAATTATATTTAAAATAAAGGTAATAAATACTCAAAGCTCGTCACTTCATCATCATTTCACTACATGTTATTATTGTCTGTGCCCTTGAGGTTAATTATGTCCACTGTGTCTCTGTGATGGACATACTGTATAATGGTGTGCTACTGTACATTTCTTCCCAATATTGTATTTAGTGATGTTATATTAGTAGATTGAAATTGGTTGTGGTAAGAGTACTTGCACCATGGAAATCAGCAAATGCTGCAATTCTGAGCTATATGTCTTGTATGTTTATTATTTAGATCTAAGAGTGATGGAGAAAATGTTAATATTGTAGATAAAACTTAAAAGCCTTTCACGTCTACTGCATACATTGTGAGTAGCATGAAAAATTAAAGAAATATTCTGTCAGTGTAAGCTATTATCTAGTTCATGGTGAACCATTTTCTTCAGTTGGGTAATCTGCCTGAATTATTATTTCTTTACTTACACCCGTACAAACTCACATTCCTTGCATATTTCCATCTTTATACTTAGTCTTTTGTAGTCTTTCTGTCTTCTTTCTTTCTACCAAAACATTTGCTAATCTTTCAAGTTCCATTTCTTCCAGGAAGTCTTAATAGACTTTTTCAGCCTTTCTCTTTTCGAATTCCCATTCTAGTTTAAATACTTTTATAATTGGAAAGGACTTTAGTTTTCCACCCAAGTGTAAAAATTCCCAAATTTCAGCCTCTGCTTGAAAAATTCTAGAAACTAGAAATCCTACTACTTCTGAATGTAGCCCTTTCTATTATCTAGAGCATTCTTTATGCTAAGAATCAGTCTTCTTATAATTTCCACTAATCTGATTCTGGATGATAAACATCACTTGATGAAATTATCACTATACTTGGAATAAAACAGAAAACCAACTGTCTCTTAACTGATAGTTGTGTGATCTTAACTTTAGAGCCTCAGCTTCCTCAGTTTCTTCTGTTGAATAGGGGTTATAAATAAACTCCACAAGATAGTTGTTTGGTATTAAATAAATATATTAAGATTATGGCTGATTATAAAGCATAGTGATTAATGACAAAGACTGAAATCAGAAAGAGCAAACTAGCCGGGCACAGTGCCTCATGCCTGTAACCCCAGCACTTTGGGAGGCAGAGGTGAGAGAATTGACTGAGCCATGGGTTTGAGACCAGCCTGGGCAACTTGGTGAGTCCTCGTCTCTACACTTCTTGGAAGGCTGAGGCAGAAGGATCACCTGAGCCCAGCAGGTTGATGCTGTAGTAGCCATGAGTGTGCCCCCACACTCCAGCCTGGGCCACAGAGTGAGATTCCAACTCAAAAGAAAAAGACCAAACTGAGGCCAATCTTTCTCCTTGGTGACCTTGGGCAAGTTACTTAACCTTTTTGTACCTTGTTTGCTCATGTGTAAAATAGGAATAATATTATTGCTCACCTTAGAGATGTGAGGGATATTTGGTAAGAGAGGAGTTAAGTTGGAGGTATGCCTTGTGAAACACTGGGTACCTAGCGTTTAGTTTCCTTTCCAGCACTCACTCTGGAAGGCTTTTCTGACTCTTGGTGGATTCATCTGCCCATCAATAGCCATCCTATTACATTTTGGCCCATAGTAACTCCTAAGATGTTTCAGGGTAATGAAGACTCCCCATCTCTTTTGTTCAAACTTTCTAGAGTATTGTTCAGTGTGTAGTGGATCTAGCTTCAGTTTAAAAACACATATACTTCTGGTAAATGTTGCCATTTCATATGTCTTTTACTCCAACCTCAAAATTCCTGAATTTTATTATTTTATTATGGTTCCAGTTTAAAATTACTTAATTTGTGCTTACTTAGAATGAGTCATTCTCATGAGGATAGTAAAATAATTCAATATCAAATAAAATATCTGTTTCACTCTCATTTATAGGTTCGCAAGCACATCAATGACCTTTATGAAGATCTGCGGGATGGCCATAACCTGATCTCTCTGCTGGAAGTCCTCTCGGGCATCAAACTGGTGAGCTTTTCCTAAAGAATGACCTCACAAGTGTGGTCCTATGAATGACATATTGGTCCATCTTGCTGAGTGTGAGGGCAGTGGCCATCACTGCTTGCTCTGTTAGGTGGGAGGAAGAAGTAGAAGAGATTATTGATGGACTTCATTTCTTTTTGTTTGTTTGTTTGTTTGTTTTTGAGTTGGAGTCTCACTGTCGCCCAGACTGGAGTGCAGTGGCCACTCCCGGCCACTGCAGCCTCAACCTGCTGGGCTCCGGCGATCCTTCTGCCTTAGCCTTCCGAGTAGCTGGAATTACAGGCATGCGCTACCACGCCTGGCTGATTTTTTTTTTATTTATTGTAGAGATGAGGTCTCGCCAAGTTGCCCAGGCGGGTCTCGAACCCGCGGGCTCAGGCAATCCACTCACTTCAGCCTCCCAAAGCACGGGATTATAGGCTGAGCCACCGAGCCCGGCTTGGACTTTATTTCTAAATCAGACTTATGGTTTACAAATAATATAATTTCGGTTGATTATTATATACTCTAATTTTTTGATGAAGTCAGTAATTATATTCCTTTTATGTCTATATATTTTTCTATTTCTAGATGCTAGTATTTCAAGAACAGATTCATATTTAAAGGTTTTTGAATTAGGTGTATTTTTCTTTTTCATTTCTTTCTCTTTTTTTTTTTGAGTTGGAGTCTCACTCTGTCACCCAGACTGGAGCGCAGTGGCCGCTCCTGGCCACCGCAGCCTCAACCTGCTGGACTCCGGCGATCCTTCCGCCTCAGCCTTCCGAGTAGCTGGAATTACAGGCACGCGCTACCACACCCGGCTAATTTTTTGATTTATTGTAGAGATGAGGTCTTGCCAAGTTGCCCGGGCTGGTCTTGAACACCTGACCTCAGACAGTCCTCTTGCCTCCACCTCCCAAAGTGCAGGGATTACAGGTGTGAGCCACTACACATGGCTTAGGTGTACTTTTCTAACTAGAGGTCTATTTCTAGCCTATATAGACTCTTCTCATTTTACCATCTATTGTGATTTTTTGAAAATCCAACTGAAGGCCTGAAGTTTACATTTAAAAGCCCTGGTGTCTAACGTTATTTTTCCCCAGTTTATCTCACTTTTTTCCTTCTGTGATTCCTTGAGTCTGACGGATTTGGAGAGATGCTGAAGCTGATGTCTGAGCATAGCCCTGGATACAGTACATTTGATCTCCTTGAATAACTAAATATGTCTTCTTCTTCCCAAAAGTTTTAACAAGCTTGTAGGAAACACCTGCATATGAGAGGGCAAATCCTCTCTGAGTCTTTTGGTTTGTCCGATGATAGTTTCTTTTCTTTTTTTTGATTTGGGTTTTTACCCTGTCATCCATGCTAGAGTGTAGGACATGATCATGGCTCACTGCAGCCTTGCCCTCCCGAGCTCAGGTGATCCTTCTATCTCAGCCTCTCAAGTAGCTTCGACTACAGACATGCGCCACTATGCCCAGCTAATTTAAAAAAATTTTTTGTAGAATGGAGGTCTCACTGTGTTGCCCAGGTTGCTCTCATACCCCTGGGCACAAACTACCTTCCCACTTCAGCCTCCCAAAGTGCTGGGATTACAGGTGTGAGTCATTGTGCCTGGCTGATAATCTGATTTTCATTTAGAAAAGTCCAGAGTTGGCTGGGCTTGGTGGCTTAGTCTATAATCCCAGCACTTTGGGAGGCCGAGACCGAGTGAATTGCCTGAGCCCAGGGGTTTGAGACCCCGCCCAGGCAACTTGGCGAGGCCTGGTCTCTACAATAAATCAAAAACTAGCCGGGTGTGGTAGCACGCGCCTGTAGTTCCAGCTACTTGGAAGGCTAAGTGGAAGGATCACCGGAGCCCAGCAGGTTGAGGCTGTGGTGCCCAAGAGTGTGCCACTGCACTCCAGTCTGGGTGACAGAGTAAGACTCCAACTTTAAAAAAAAAAAAAAGAAAGAAAAAAGAAAAGTCCAGGGTTGAATACCAGCATCCTCTGTGGAGAAAGAGAGAACTGAAGTGATGCACAGCTTGAGGAGGCTGTGAAACCTAGCCCACTCATTGCCTTTGGTGAATTCTTAGTCATTGTTTGTTGTATTTAAAGAACAGAAGGCTCACCGGAGCCCAGCAGGTCAAGGCTGCTGTGGCCAGGAGCGGCCACTGCACTCCAGTCTGGGTGACTGAGTGAGACTCCAACTCAAAAAAAAAAAAAGGACAGAATTTGGCACACTGAGCATACTGCTTAAGTGATACTCAGCTTCTTTTAGGATCGGGGCTTGGCTTCCTTGGGTCCTTTGTTTTGGTTTCACTTTTTTTTTTTGCCTTGCAATAGAATTATTTTTATGTTTTTTTAATGGCCTAAAATTGACAGAAGCTTTTATTAGCATAGCCAGTGTATGTAATTTCTAGTTTTTCTCTTGCCCACATTTATAAATCTAATAAATAATCAGAATTTCACTTTTACTGTGCTGTACTTTATTCTTCAGCACTCACAAAGTTATATTTTGAGCAACGTGGCTGGTACATTTTCATGAATTTGTAGTGATTTTATACCAAAAAGTGATCCCTTTTGGTGACATTGCCTACATAACAGGTTAAAACTACTTCAATCTAATTTATTTTCCTAACCCTTGATTACCTATAGGTATTTAGGTATTTATGGAGATACTCAAAGCATATCATTTCTTGACTAAAGCCATCCAGATATCTCTTTGATAGTTATTCTTACTGTCTTTTTCTCCCTTAGTTGACTTACTAAGGAGGGAGGCTGGGTGGCCATGGACAGTTGAAGATATTTTTTAGCATAAGAAGCGTTCATTGTAACCATATGTTCTGGTCTTGATTTGGTTTTGTATTTTTTTTTTTTTGAGGTGGGAGGGTATTTTCATATTTATTTTTATTTTTACCTTTAAAAAAAATGTTGCATTCATTTCCTTTCCATCTTTGTGTTGTGAATTTTCTGTTCCTCTGTGGTGTCTTTGCCTTGGTTGGTGGCCAAAGGAGCCAGTAGGGCTGAAGACCCTCCGTCTGGTGAGCATGCCCTCCTGGCGCCATACAAACAGCGAGGAGCAGGAGGAGGAAGATGATGATAATGTAGTAGGTCCTCCTGGGAATGCCGGCATCCCAGCTGGCACTGCTGGCACTGCAGGGCCATGAGAGAGTCTGAGGTCCTCCAGGTCTCCATAAAGCTCTGTTACCAATTTGCCTTCTCATTTCACCTGGGAATTTGGGTCCCAAAGAACGTGGTTAAAACTAATTGTGCCTCTTGTCACTGTTACATGATCCTGGAGTGGGAATTGTTTTGCTTATCTGAGAATGATTGGCACAAAAAAAGTAATGGTGTTTGGAGGTGTCAAGTCCCTTTGTGACCTGGAGACCCATAGCTTTCTGGTGGCCTTGCTGTATTGTCTGAGTTCAGATTGCAGAATTGTGGAAAGTTTAGTTGACAGCATGACAGTTAATTAATTGCTCACAGCTCCACAGTCCAGACTAACTGGTACTCTCTCTCCACCTCTCTGGTCTCAAGGGTCTCACCACACACCATGTCATTTGTTTTCAAAACAGCCTGTTGTTTGCAAACTCACTGCATGGAGGCACTCTGGCTTTGGTCTATAATATCTCTAATTGCTGTAGAGGAAAGAGATTTAACTTGCATGTTCTTAGGGTATTTATTTTTGGTGGGAGGTACATAAGAATAAAGATTAGGGTATGTAAAAGGTATTTTGCCTTTAGGCCCTAAATTACAGCCTTAAAAGCTTTTCCAGAAACAGGGATTTGGCAATATCCCCATTCCCTCTCTTCTTAAAATAATCTTTTCACTTCATTGATCTCCCTTCCCATTGACTTACAATCCTAAGTTTCATAGGCTCTGTCATCCTCTAAGCCATGTTTATAATTAATTTAGCTGAAATGAGTGAGAAGAGATTCTTATTAAAAAGATTTTTCTTAAACCTGTTACTAAGAGAAGCTTTGAAATCTCTGTAGATTATCCTGTTTGGGAGTTGTTGCTCAGCACTGTTGGGGTTCCCAGATAGATGCTTCCATTCTTGTCTCTATATGTATTGGGTTACTTTTTGCCCACTTTAATTTGGAGCAATTGTGAGCAATGTTTTCTCTGTGCAGATACCCACAACAGAGCTACCTAGTATTTTATCAGCCTTTAATTAGTACCAATTTGACACTTAAAAGTGAAGTGAGTATAATATAATGAGAATGCTACCTTCTGTCCCAATTTTAGTAAAACAAAAGCAAGTGGAAGAATATGTTCTGAGTGCAGATAGCCATTCCTATAGACACTAACTAGGCAAACAGACTCCATTCACTTTCTGATTGGTAATAGTTGAGCCTTGCACAGGATGTTAGAGGCACTAGATGGAGATAGGCTTTATGACACCCAGGATTGAATGACTTTCTTTGGAGTACTTATGTTAAACAACTGTACAGCATCAAGGTTTTGTTTGCTGTGGGTATTTCATGCTCGGGTAAAGGGTTGCTTTCCTACAGGGAGACACCCATCTTCCTAGGAAATTGGTTACTTCCTGATTTTTCCCTCCCATTTTGGTCTTTTTCACTTGTCTCTTGAGCATGTGTAACTTCTCATTTTATGTGGTTAGAAATGGACTACCTTGAGCTCCTTTTGCCAGGTCTGTAATAAGGTTGTCTCTGTGCAATATGTAATTAGGACTTCCCATCCTTTTTCTATAATAGCATTTAACTGTGATTTTAGAAGCCATGGAACCAGAGTCCTTGTTCTCATTAACCCCACATCCAGAATCAAGTTCTGTCACATATCACTACAGAATAACGTGTATAAAAGCTCAGCACTGATTCAGCATTAGTGGTCAAACAGTGTCATGTGTTTTTAGGATGCATGGTGGTGCTCAGGGTATTTTGGAGACCTCAGAGAGCCTGGTGAATCACACACAGGTTCTGCTCTTACGTAAGGCTTCAACCATGAGGAATTCTTGTGTGGTTCTTGAGTTCTTGAAATAAAAGAGAAAGAATTTGAATGGGTAGATTGGTGTAGCCAAAATTAACATCCTCCTTTTGGTTTGTTTGCAGCCCCGGGAGAAAGGCAGGATGCGCTTTCATAGGCTGCAGAATGTGCAGATTGCCCTGGACTTCCTAAAGCAACGACAGGTAAGACCATCCCATTTTGACAGAGAATATTGGCATTAGGGCCCATTTAGAGATATTCCTAGTGCCCTTAGTAGGCCCTTTGTAAACGCTAAACCTGACTGACCCAGTTCTAAGTCTTAACTTGCTAGTGAGCAGTTGTGTTATTGCTAGATAAATCATTCAGTAGTCCCTACATAGAATTGTGGCCTCCTTGAGAGGGAGAATATTCACATAAAAGAACAAGATGATAAAAATGAGACCTTGTGGACCCACCTTAGGTTGGAGTCAAAATGAAGATGAAAAATAAACTAGCAAAGAGATGGGGGCAAAGTTGTAGCAGCATCAAGGAAGGAGGAGGACCAAAATGTTATGTGATTGTGAAAACAAGATTGGTGGAGGGTGGTCTGAATTGTTGAATGCCACATCAGGTCTGAGAAAAAGGTCTTAGTTGTTAAGCACTGGTGACTTAAGAGAACAGTTAAATAGACAGAAAGGTATTTAGAGTATAGTGGACCTAGAGGTAAAGAAGGGAAAAAGAACTTTTTCCCTCCCTGGATGAGGAAGGAAAACAACAATACATTTTTAGTCATAGGAGAAGCCAGTGAAGAGAATAAGGTTAAAAATGAGTGTGAGGAGGGAGGAGTATTGAGTCATACAATGTTTGACCCAGAAGATACCTTAGTAATCTACGAGTTCAGTTTCTTCATATTATAAAGAAACTGTGATCTGAACAGGTGAAATGGCCTGCCTCAAATCACACAAGTGAAAACAAAGCTGGGGTCTTAACTCAGAGAACTTGATAATGTAGTCTATTGCTCCTTCCCTGCTGCTTTCTACACATGACTCTTCCCCAATGGCTTCTTAGTTGATGAAACCAAATCTAGGGACTGATGGATGAGAACCAAAGCATAATTGGTATGGTTATCTTTGAAAAAGGAAAGAAAAATACTTCTTCTTCTGAGATACAGGGAGAAGGACGAATGAGGTGTGAAAAGGACAAATGAGGATGGTTGTTGTAGAAAGAAGATGGATGAGGGAACCCAAGAGATCAGCTGCGTAGAGTGAGCCATATGGGAAGATTTGGTATAGCTAGGGTTGCCAGGCAACAGCAAGGGTCAGTGTGACATTAAGTAGTATGTATATTTTTGAAGTCAGTTGATTTTTGTTACTCTTTTGTTTTGTTTTGTTTTTTGAGTTGGAGTCTCACTCTGTCGCCCAGGTTGGAGTGCAGTGGCACACTCACAGCCACTGCAGCCTAGACCTGCTGGGCTCAGGTGATCCTTCTGCCTCAGCCTTCCAAGTAGCTGGAACTACAGGCAAGCACCACCACGCCTGGCTAATTTTTTGACTTATTGTAGAGATGTGGTCTCGCCAAGTTACCCAGGCTGGTCTCGAATCCATGAGCTCAGGCAGTCCTTTCACCTCAGCCTCCCAAAGTGCTGAGATTATTATAGGGCATGAGCCACTGTACCCGACCCCATTTTTATCACTCTTATCAGCAGTTCTCATTAACTTGAGAAATTATCTTTCTGTGTGCTCTCATAACACTTTACTTACCATGTAACATTTGTTACTTTACTGTTATTTCTCTCTTTGCTCCAATGCACTGTAGGCTCTGTGAGGACAGGGAACATGACCTTACTTAATATTTTACCTTTACCTGTCATAACAAATGGTCTGTAATTGACACTTAATAAATATTTGTTGAAGTAAGTTAATAAATGAAAAGTGGTAGGAGAAGCAGAGGCTGTTGAGGTGTTTAGGGTCCTGGAGGAAAGCAGCATTGAGATGCCTATGTGTGGAGCTAGAGGAAACTCCAGAGGGCCTTAATGGGCAAGGTAAATGAGAAGAATTGATTTTCTAGAAGTCTAAGTAAAGACAAAAAATAGATTTGGTTGCTGTGGTAGAGTGGAAGTGTGGGCAGGTAAGGAGAGTGGACTCTCATGGAAGGGCGGGGGGATCTCTAGAGCAGATCTTGGTAATGGTAAGGTCCACACTGTAGCCGTGCAGGTGGCCAAAGTAGTGAAAAATGAAAGTTATCAGAATTGAGAAGGCAGGAAACTTGTGCTGGTAGGAAAAGAGAATAGGAATTAGGTGCTGAAGTCATCGAGGAAAAGGTTAACAGAGATTGGAAGGTGGTTTGGCCAAGGGAGGTAGACATCACAATGAAAGGGGAAAGCTGACAGAGGTGGAGCTAACAGGGCTTGGCTGGTACTGCTAACCTACCAACTGTGGTCATAGTGATTAGTGACAAGAAAAACTGAATTCTGGCTGGGTGCCGTGGTTCATGCCTGTAATCCCAGCACTTTGGGAGGCAGAGGCGAGAGGATTGCCTGAGCTCAGGGGTTCGAGACCAGCCTGGGCAACTTGGCAAGACCAGATGTAAAGTCCTACATCACAGGAAATTCCTGTTTCCAGCATGCTGGGGCAGTTGGTCACCCTGGCAGTGAGGACCTGTATGTCTGTGTACATGGCTGTTGTTGGAATGAAATTTTAGGAGTAAAGCAGATGCTATGGGAAGCATGGCAGGTATGGCTATCAGTGACAAAGGAGGGAAAAATGGAGGTGGGAGCAAGTAAAGACTGGGGAGGGAGAAGAGGCACCTCTCTCACCAAAAAAAAAAAAAATCCTCAAAAGAAAACGCCAGGGCTCTGATGACTTAATGAAAAAAGCAACTCACAATACCTTGTACTTGCAAGGTTGCTTTCCTGGTGGGAATGCAAAATGGTATAGCCACTCTGAAAAATAGTTTGGTAGTTTCTTACAAAGCTAAACATATGCCTATGACCCTGCAATCCCACTCCTGGGAATTTACCCTAGAGAAATTACTATGTTCACACAGAAACCTGTACATTAATATAGAAACTTTATTTGTAATTGCCAAAACTAGAAATAACCCACATTCCTTTCGGTGAATGAATGAATAAACAAAGGGTAGTATATTTATACAGTGGAATACTACTGAGTGATAAAAATGAGCAAAGTATTAATACATGCAATGACTTGGATGGGTATCTCAAGGGCATTATGGTAAGTAGGGGGGAAAAGGCAGTATAAAAATGTCACATACTGTATGATTCCATTTGCATGACATTCTGGGAAAAGCAAAACTAGGGACCAGGATCAGATCAGTGATTGTCAGGAGTTGGAGGTAGGGGCCGCCTAAGGGACCTTTTTGCAGTGGTGGAACTGTTTTGTGGTGGAGGTTACACAAATCTATACATGTGTTAAAACTCAGAAAAAAATCAATTTAACTATTATTAAATAATGAAATTATGTAAAAAATCAAATTTAATAGGAAGTCCCAGAGCTCTGAGACTGGCTTTTGTTTCTTTTTCAGGTGAAACTTGTGAATATTCGCAATGATGACATCACAGATGGCAACCCCAAGCTGACCCTGGGCCTGATCTGGACCATTATTTTGCACTTCCAGGTAAAGTCTGTGAAGTTTGGGTTTCCTGCTGCTTGGTTTGGACATGGCCTAAAAAGTTGTACTGCTTTCCACAGGCAGCATTGAGTCTTCTTTCTCTGTACTTGGCAGTGAACAAAAGTGGACAGGAGTTTGAAAGGAAAATTAAGATTTAGACTGGAGACAAGCTGCTGTAGCCTAAACCCAGAGCTTTCTAATTATTTGTATGATGAAGTGGGTTGGGGGGGCGGGGTTGACCCTTTTGTGGTTTGGTCCTGTCGTAAGCAGTCTGGCCCTGTTATCAGCAGTCTGTCTGCTCATCGAAGTCAAAATGAGGCTCTTAAGGGACTCAGAATATGAAGGTTGGGAAGAGATGTTGGTTTTGATACTTTAGAAGAGTAAACCTGCTTTGATGTAGACTTCTTCTCATCTCCATTGATGATTAAACATGGTTAATTGCAGCACCTTAGTAGCTGGGTTTGTGTACGTGCTGGCAAGGACAGCCTTGTAGCAACCATCACACTCAAGAGCAATGGCATCTGGAAGAATATTCACAGGGTTAGATGACCTTCGTCTTCCTCAGAAGGCAAATCCTTAATTATAGCCTTACTTGTATAAAAATATTATTCTTTTCCATCACTTTTAGTGCAGCCAAAGCTATTTATCAGACAGCTCTCTTACACCCAATTGCTGCACACTAGGCTGATGGATTAGAAGGAATACTCTCTCAGCAGGTGGAAAAAGAAGACAAGGTATTGACTCCAGGGATGAAACCAGTGTGACATCCAAGCTGGGGAGCTAGCGCCACCTGCTGTTTATAGATAGAATAGCAGGTGTCCCAGAATTCCTGAGACCTGGCGACATCTGAGAGCATAGGCTTATTTCTTGGGGCTCTGGTTTGGAGCCAAGGCTGGCAGTCTTCAGCATGGGTAGGGTTAAAAATGTACAAAGGTAGCATGTATTTTTGTGGAACCATGGGGTGTCCTAAGGTAAGCTTTCACTGTGGAGATAACCAAGAATATGAACTTGGCAAGTGTTCTCTGGCCGGATGGGAACAAGAACTTTGTTGAACTTTCGTGGGGGACTAGAGTTAACCTCTTGGAATTCTTACAAAAAAAAGGATTTTTGTTTTGTTTTGTTTTTTAGTTGGAGTCTCACTCTGTCACCCAGACTGGAGTGCGGTGGCCACTCCCGGCCACTGCAGCCTCGACCTGCTGGGCTCCGGCAATCCTTCCGCCTCAGCCTTCCAAGCAGCAGGACCTACAGACACGCGCTACCACGCCCTAGTTTTTGATTTATTGTAGAGATGAGGTCTCGCCAAGTTGCCCAGGTGGGTCTCGAACCCGTGGGCTCAGGCAATCTATTCACCTCAGCCTCCCAAAGCGCTGGAGTTACAGGCTGAGCCACTGAGCCACTGAGCCCGGCTGGTTTTTTTTTTTTAAGGGAAACTTTTTTGTTTGTTTTTTAGCCACTCTTTAGGTGTCCATTGTTAGTCTCCTAGGCATGAGTTAAAGAGAGTTTATTTACTGTATTTCTATTTACCCCGGCAACAAAATCTCTTGAAAAGGGAAAGATGGAGGCCAAGGAATGAAAATTAAATTGATTATTTAAAACTTTTCTGGGACAGAGATAATGGGGATAATGGAGTGTTTCTTTTTCTGAACAGATCCTTCAGAAAAATGTTTTTTTCTCTTTAAAAATTTGTTATGAGGCTGGGCACAGTGACTCAAGCCTGTAATACCAGCACTTTGGGCTGAGGCGACAGGATTGCCTGAGCCCAGGGGTTTGAAACCAGCCTGGCCAACTTGGTGAGACCTCGTCTCTACAAAAAAATCAAAAAATTAGCTGGATGTGGTGGCATGCACCTGTAGTTCCAGCTACTTGGAAGGCTGAGGCAGAAGGATTACCTGAGCTCAGCATGTCGAGGCTGCAGTGACTGTGAGTGTGCCACGGCACTCCAGCCTGGGTGACAGAGTGAGACTTCAACTAAAAAAAATTTTTTTTTGTTATGACACTGGGCACAGTGGCTCAACACCTATATCCCCAGCACTTTGGGAGGTGGAGGTGAGAGAATTGCCTGAGCCCATGGTTTTGAGACCAGCCTGGGCAACATGACGAGACCACGTCTCTATAATAAATCCAAAGGAAATTAGCTGGGCATGGTAGTGCACACCTGTAAGTCCAGCTACTTAGAAGGCTGAAGTGGAAGGATTGCCTGAGCGCAGCAGGTCGAGGCTGTGAGTATGCCACTGCATCCCAGCCTGAACAATAGAGTGAGACTCTGACTTTAAAAAAAAAAAAAACTGTTATGAAAAATTCAAACATTTATAAAGGTAGAGGAAATTTATGCCATGCAGTTTATTTACAAGGAGAGACCAAAAACCCCCTGGAATTTATTTATTAAAATATTATCTTTTTTCTTATGTAATTAATATTCAGTCACCTTCAAAGCACTCTCAATTTGTTTTTGTTTTTGTTTTTGAGTTGGAGTCTCACTCCGTCGCCCAGACTGGAGTTCAGTGGCACGCTCCTGGCCACCGCAGCCTCGACCTGCTGGACTCCGGTGATCCTTCTGCCTCAGCCTTCCAAGTAGCTGGAACTACAGGCATGTGCTACCATGCCTGGCTAATTTTTGATTTATTGTAGAGATGAGGTCTCGTCAAGTTGCTCGGGCGGGTCTCAAACCCACAGGCTCAGGCAATCCACTCACCTTGGCCTCCCAAAGCGCTGGGATTGCAGGCTGAGCTACCAAGCCCAGCCTAATACATCTATTAAGATGCTTTTTTCCACTGTTCAAAACAGTTTTTGAACTCCTCCATTTTTATGTTTTCTGCCATTTTTGTTTTCACTTTTTCCACATTGGCAAAATGTTTCCCCTTCAGAACTTTTTTCATCCAGGAAAACAAAATAAAAGTCACTGGAGCAAGATCAGGTAAATAGAGGGGGTGGGGCACATGGGTCCTGTCATTTTTTTTTTTTTTAATTGGACTCTCACTCTGTTGCCCAGGCTGGAATGCAGTGGCATGCTTACTGCCATCGCAGCCTCGACCTGCTGTGCTCAGGTAATTCTTTCGCCTCAGCCTTCCAAGTAGCTGGAATTATAGGTACACGGCCACCATTCCCAGCTAATTTTTTAATTTATTGTAGAGATGAGGTCTCACCAAGTTGCCCAGATTGATCTCAAATCCGTGGGCTCAGGCAATCCTCTTGCCTCGGCCTCCCAAAGTGCTGGGATTATAGGCATGAGCCACTGCGCCTGACCAGTCCTGCCATTTTTGATCAAAAACTGCTGAACATTCAGCATAGTGTGGGCAGGTGTGCTTGTAAATCACCCATCATGAAATGGGTAAACGCATCGAAAGAATCTCCCCCAAAAAAGAAAATTCACTGAAGTCAAACACAACCTCTCACAACAACGCTAGCTGGTATACTTATGCTGATAGATTCCTCAAACACTTGCTAGTGGAGCAAGCCTATACCACAAGGCACCCGCCTTCCAAAAAATAATTCTGATTTTTTGTGGTGGAGGGTCCCCCTCATATGAAGCAATTGATAGACATTTGGTCTGCTTTCCCATTTTTGCTGTTATAATGTTTATATGGATATTTGCATACCAGTCTTAGTGTGGGGTTTATGTTTTCATTTTTCTTGTGTACATACCTAAGAATAGCATTGCTAAATTGTATGGTAAGTTTATGTTTTAACTTGTTAAGAAACTGCCAAACTATCCAAAGCAGCTGTTCCATTTTACATTTCTAATCAACAATGTATGAGGGTTTCTGTTTTCTGCATCCTTGCCAATAATTATCTGTTTTAGATTATAGCTGTCATAGTGAGTATGAAATCGTATCTCCTTGTGGTTTTAGTTTGCAGGAACATGTATTTCTTAATTGAATTCCACAAACCTTTACTGAGGACCAGCTATGAGTAAGGTCTTAGGTAGAGTCTGTGGAAGATACAAAATTGAACTAGATACTGACCATTTAGTTGATTGTATAATTCAGAGGAGTGAGAAGAGACATGCCATAAAATAACTTGATGGACATTTAAAGTATTAGGGAGGTGTAGGATACAGTGGTGGAACACAGAATGAACTCAACAATTGGCAGCTATTGCTATTAACAGTTTGTTCTTATAATAATTATTGTTAATATTATTATTTTTTAATTGGAGTCTCTCTCTGTTACCCAGATTGGAGTGCAGGGGCATGCTCATGGCCACTATAGCCTCAACCTGCTGGGCTCAGGCAATGCTTCCACCTCAGCCTTCTAAGTAGCTGGAACCACAGGTGTATGCCATCACACCCAGCTAATTTTTTGATTTATTGTAGAGATGAGGTCTTGCCAAGTTGTCCAGGCTGGTCTCAAATCCCTGGGTTCAGGCAGTCTGCTCATCTCTGCCTCCCAAGGTGCTGGGATTATAGGTATGAACCATCATGCCCAGCCAACTTGTTATAATTATTAATGGACCTTATAACTTCTAGGACTTTTGACCTACCTCACTGTTCTCTTTCCTGTTACCAGTTTTATGGAAAGGTATAAACAGCTTTGCCTAATCTGTCTTCAGCATGCATATTGGCTACCTGCTTTTCTCTACTATTTCTTTACAGATGAATGCCTATTTGCCGTATCTTAGATGGAACCTCTGCTACCAGAGTATTTTCTCAGTTGAAATGAACTAGGCTGGGCTCGGTGGCTCAGCCTATAATCCCAGCACTTTGGGAAGCCAAGGCAAGTGGATTGCCTGAGCCCGTGGGTTTAAGACCCACCCAGGCAACTTGGTGAGACCTCATCCATACAATAAATAAAAAATTAGCCGGGGGTGATAGTGCCCGCTTGTAGGTTCCGGCTACTTGGAAGGCTGAGGGGAAGGATCGCTGGAGCCCAGCAGGTCGAGGCTGCGGTGGCTGTGAGCATGCCACTGCCCTCCAGTCTGGATGACAGAGTGAGACTCCAACTCAAAACAAAACAAAACAAAACAAAAAGAAATGAACTAACTACTAATTTCTTTTCTTTGCCATTCTTGAAGGATTTGTGTTTGCCTACATTAGCTAAGTATTTGGGTATGGGGAGGAGGGAGTTTCTCTGTTTGCAAAGCTTTTTATTAGCTAGGTAGAATTATGTAGGGCCCCCTTCCTCCTTGTCTTGCATCAGATAAGGCATGATATATCTCTTTCATTGTGGTTTTCTAGTATTTTATTATTGTGTATCTCTTAGTTCTTCTCACCAAGAATACATGCTACATAAATCCAAATAGAAATGCAAAGGAGAACTTTCCCATGTTAGGAAATCAGAAAAATAATCATTATAGTCTGTCTCCTTGCAAATGAAGTATAATAGGTGGCAGTTGTTACCTCAAGGGAGGAGTATTCATTTGAAAGAGAGGTGAGAGGCTGGTTTCAGATTAAAAATTTGCTACTACTGATGACACTAGTGGTATTATAAAGGTTTATGTTTTCCAAAATGCTTTTAACACATTTTAAAAAAATTGAACTAGCTGGGCACGGTGGCTCATGCCTATAATCCCAGCGCTCTGGGAGGCAGAGGTGAGAGGATTGCCTGAGCCCAGGGGCTTGAGACCAGACTGGCCAACTTGGCGAGCTTGTCTCTACAATATATCAAAAAATTAGCTGGGCGTGGTGGCAGGCGCCTGTGCTTCCAGCTACTTGGAAGGCTGAGGCAGAAGAATTGCCTGAGCCTTGTAGGTGAAAGCTGCGGTGGCCGTCTCCAACCTGGGCGACAGAAAAAAAAAATTGAACTAAACAAGAGCTAAATGAAAGGAGTTCTTTTTAATTTTAATTTGAGTTTCTAGTTATGCAGATTTCAGGTACTCAGAAAAGTATATGACAGATCTTTGTGTATGTAGTTACTTTCAGAACTAAACAGATATTAATATTTTGTTATATTTGCTCCAGGCTTTCCTTCTCTCTCTCTCCCCACAATTCCTTCCCTTCCTCCCTCCCTCCCTCCCTCTTTAAAGAAGTAAAACATTTTGGATGCAGTGAACTATACTGGAGTTGATGTATATCATTCCCGTATATGGGAATGGGCATTCACAGCAGATGAGGTATTCATAAACAACATGTGCTGTTGTTTGTATGCCTTTATATTTGACGCAGATAGTTCCTTCTATATATACTTTTTTAAAACTAATCTTTGTTTTTGATGTCTATCTGTGTTAGTAAAGGGAGACCTGGTTTGTTCATCTTAACTAATTCATGTAGTATATAATGTGAGTGGTGATGTCTGCAGCTGTGCAACACACCTGTCTGTGATTTGCAGTATATTATCTAATGTATGAATAACACATTCATTGCTACAGTGAACATCTGTGTATATGTGTCCTTGTGCATGTATGAAATGGGTCTTGTTTTTTTTTTTTGAGTTGGAGTCTCACTCTGTCGCCCAGACTGGAGTGCAGTGGCCACTCCCGGCCACTGCAGCCTCGACCTGCTGGGCTCCGGCGATCCTTCCGCCTCAGCCTTCCAATCCAAGTAGCTGGAACTACAGG
>CAUYQG010159763.1:0-10799 GCA_963574415.1 Tarsius wallacei | reverse complement strand
TGATTTTTTAAAATCTGCCTAAGTCTTTTGCCTCAATGGATGGGCACTTTAATCCACTTCTGTTGAACAATGGAATAAAATATTATTTTCTCCAGACATATGCCCACCCACCCACTCAGACACACACACACACACACACACACACACACACACACACACACACACGTGATTAATTCTGCCTAATATAAATTTGGTGACAAGACTTTAGTCTGCACATTTTTCAGAAAACCTCATTGTCAATTATTCCATTAAGATAGTTGAAAACCTCTAAATATTGCCCTTATAAAACAACATAATTTCCTGATGAATCCTACAAAGCAAATTAGTTGAAAAACATGCCACTGGGAAAGCAAATGAGCTAGCCTTCTGTATAATGATGGATCAGTGCCGTGTTAGAGAGCTTTTCATAAAAAAATAATGATTGTGCTTTAGGTAGTTGATCCTAAGCTATTATTTCCAAATTTAAGAAAGTAATAGCCAGCAGGACCAGTTTTCTACTGAGGCCACTCCTCTTCATGACACAAAATCACTAGGGTTATCGGAGATGACTTTGGCCATTCTCACTAGTGGAGACATGCACCTAGCAAATCTAAAAACATTCAAATCATTAACATATAAACTAAAGAAAAGGCAGGTGAAAAGCATATTTGCTCTACTCCAAAAGCCTGTGGGTGGGAAGCCAAAAAGATTGAAAGGATTATGAGTTCCAATGAGACTGTACATGAGCTGCAATGATTAACCAAGGATTCATATATAAATATTTTGAATTCTGCATCAATTTTTGCATTTTTAATAAGCACAAAACCACATTAATATTATCTCAGCACAGGTTGCTATGAGCCCTGGTTTCCTCTTAGGCTTCCTCAATATTCTAGAGCCCTGTATTGACTCCACAAAGTGACCTAATTCCTTTAAGTTTCCTTCTGTTGCTACCTAAGCCAAGATCCAACACTCAGTGGAAGATCTCTAGGCAGAATAGCTTGGAGAACCTACTGGATTCCTGTGGTCACCATATCTCTTGCTTATCACTGACCAGCAAAGTATAATGCCAGTAGGAAATCTAAGACTGATACTGACCCCTCAAAAAATCTGGAATACAGATCTTAGAGAATGATCAAACACATCTCAATTTAGAATCACAGCAATCCTACTCCTAAAAAGACTGACACACTTTTGGTATTTACCTTTCACCCTGTACTTCATTATTTTCCTTTTTCCAAGAAATTTTGAGGGCAGAGAGGAAGCTAGTTTTGCTGGAGCTTCCAACATCAGCCCCACTAACACGACACATGTCAGGAAAATGCTACTGCTGAGTTGATGGAAAGTGCAGGAAGGAATCTGAACACAGGTTTGTCTTACACCACTGAATCATGCTGCTTCTTCCCCCCAAATGTCTGAAACTCAATAAATTATTCCTTAGAAGATATTGAGACTCATTCTTGCATCTGTAACTTGGGAAGCCACACAAGAGTTCACTATAAACAAAATGAGAGGACAAGAAACAATTAGAGATTCCACTCCTCTGTTTGTATAACACAAATGAAAAAAATGCTATAACTAGGATTAAAAATATGTATATTATGCAGGATACAAGTGCTACCCACGATGGCATGAATAATTTATATCATGAATGAAGGTCGTTGAATTTCCAAATCCGCTTATTTACTATATATCTTAGCATCCAAACTGTATTTGCAAGGTTAGCTCTAAACTGATGAATACTAACAGAAATAAAAAACACAAGTTTCTCCTTTTAGCCTCAGTTTTCTAATCATTGAAAGGCCATTCAAACTATGAAAAATGTGCCTTACGCTTCATATGCATTTCATTTTCCCTTAAATGTCTTCTTATCGCTGAAGTCCTTGAATATTTAAAAGGCACAAAACTTAAAAATAAAATAAAAATCATTCCAATTTGCTTTCAGCCTGAAGGAACAGCAATGAGTGGGAGAAAAGGAACCGTGATTATGCATATCCCCATAGTGCCATCTCATGGTAACTGTGCAAAGAAGATGGCTCAATAAAGATGGCCGATTAATGGGCTAATTTCTCATAGCAATATTCTGCATTTCATTTTATCTTCCATTTAATATGTTTACCACAGGTTACTGTACATAAGATATTGCCCTAAATACTTCATCTAACACTCACCACGGCCCTGTGAAGTAGTTATTCATATTATGTCCCATTATAGAGACGAGAACACTGAGGCTTGGAACATTAAGTGGCAAGCTGAGGTCACAAAGGTAGTAAGTTGTTTGCATGTGACCTCAATGTTCTTCCACTGAAATAAGAGAGACTAGCATTATAACTCAATATCAACACAAGCAACTTTTCATATCCCTGAAAATGTGGGTCATTTACAACAACACATAAGTTGTTTTAGTATCTTGCACTAGACAATTCACTTAGTCCTCACAATGAGCAATTAGTTCTATTTTTCAGATGCAAAAGAGACTGATCACTAAGGGCGTTAAATAATAATTCCAATGTCCCCTCAGCAAGCAAGTGTCAAGGTTGGATCACAAAACAGTCTGATACTCTAAGCCGACCTGTTTATTACATCACTCCTCGTGAATCCTGGCAATCACTGACCTCAGAGTCTGAGGATCCTCATCGTCAAAATGAGGAGGGCAGTCATTCAATAAGCTCTTAGTGGATAAGGATGAAACAAAACAATGGATGAAAAGTATATAGATGAGCACCTGGCAGAGAGCAAGGACTCACTAGCGAACTGTTGTGGCTACTATTGTCGTTGTTCTTTCAAAAGTGGGAAAAACCCTACCCCGGCAATATTTAAGGAATGATTTGAATGCAATCTTGCCCTGCAGCAAAGGAAGGGAAGATGATTTTTCAACCTCCCATTCTTGTGACATTGTACTGTATTTCTGAAAAGCTAAAAGCACTCTGTACCAAGAAACCCATTAAAGATTCACACTGATCTCGTGAAGGAGAAAACAGGTATTACATCTCTATTTTATGAGACAGTAACCTCTGGCCTCACAATGACATGATGTTTAGCAACTTTTTCAAACCTTTGAACCACCCGCCTCTTCCTCTAAGCGCCTCAATCTGCAAACTACAGTACAACATCTTCTGCGGGTAACTGAAGAATCCTAAACTGTGTTAAATGTAAGCGTGCACCACAGGAACACATACCATAAAAAATATACAACTGCATGGTTTTAAGCTTGTGTATTAATAATTGCAATAGGTTTGTGTCATGGAAGAAAGCCACAGAAAATTTTGCAAAAACTCCCCACAAACGTTTATCCAGCCCTTAACAAACTTTTGCCACAGGACATAACAGATAGAAAGAAGGCTTGAAACAGTTCTGAAACCTTCAAAGCTACGTGGTAGATGCAACAGACATTGCTACCTTTTCCCTTTCTTCTAGAACCACTGTTTTTTACAGATGTCCACATACTCTGTTTAGGAAAAAAAAAAAAAGAAAGAAAAACTGCATTCCCAGAATCCCTTTCAGCCAGGGCAGCCACAAGACATGGGTCTGGCCAATGATTTGCAGGCCGAAGTGTCAAGAGTGTGAAGAGTTCCTTTATCCAATAAAATGTAAACTCCCAAAAAAGAAAGTATACTCTCACCATGGACCTCTTTCCCACAAAACACAGATACAACACCTGGAGGGGCTAGAGCCATCTTGAAACCATGGGATAAATGTCACCCACTAAGGATGAGGGAATGTGGATGCAGAGGAAACTCACAACTCAGACACCATCACAGAGCTGCAGCAACTGTCTAAGTTGGGGGTTTTTTTGAGTTTCTGTTTTGTGAGGAAAATAAACCACTTTGTCTTCAAGCCACTTTTTGTGTGTTTCCTGCTAAATGAGCTGAAAGCAACTGGTAAGTCCTACAGTATCTATGTCACTAGGTGCAGTGGGTCTATTTATAAATATTTATATATGATTACACATGTTAGTATGAGTGTCTCTCTAACACCCTGCTGAGCCTGAAAATGAATGATGCTGTTTCTACAAAGGCAAGTTTGGTTTATTCTTCATATTGGCTTCTTCAGGTAATGCATGCATCTGTATCTGTTGTCATTTTTCATGTCGTTTCCAATAACGAAAGGACACTTCATTTAAGATGGCAACTGCATAGAAGTAAGTTACATGAATGGATTTATTCGCATTGGGGAATTTCAGGCAGCTTACCAAAGAAAGGTGGTAATTACTCTGGTAAGCTGCCTTGGATCTCCCAATGAGAACACATCTATTCATATAGACGGAGTCTAAAGTAAAAACGTATTTACTTAGCTTCCTTCTATGCGGTTGCCATGCCCTTTCTGATTCTGAATGAACCATGCTTATGATTTTAGAACCACCTTGTCATCACCTCATAGAAAAGCATCTCCTTACTACTCATGGGATCATCTCATCTTTGCCTTCTAGCATTCCTGATTGATGCTTAAATCTTCCACTACTCCCTTCCTCTCTGTCACTTTCTTCAATTGAGACAGGGACATCATGCTCTCCCTCTTTTGTTTTATTTCTCACTGGCCACTTCTTTTCAGCCTACATTTCTTGTATGTCCTTCTCATTTTGACCTCTAAATTGGAATAGCTCTGACTCTGTCCTTTATAACTTTGCTCACTCTCCAGGTGATCTTATATAGTTCCACAGTTTTAAGTGCCATACTTCATGATTCCCATTTCTCCTGTTCACTCCTATACCTCCAGTCCTGACTTCTCCCCTGAACTCGTATATCCAACTTACCACTGAACGTCTCCACTTGATGTCTGATAGCACTCACAGATAACACAAAACAGACCTCTTTATTCCCCTTCAGAGCCCACGCCCAGACCCCCTTCATTGTCCCCATATCAACGGTGGCATCGCAAGTCACCAGACCAGAGGTCCAGGAGTCATCCTGAAATCTTTTCTTTCTCACACATCTGAAAACCAATCCATTAGCAAATCTGGATGACAGCATGTTCACAATCTATCCAGTATCAAGCCACTACCTTCCTAGTGCAAGCCACCATCATTCCTTACTTGAGCTACTGTATCCATTTCCTGCATGGTTTTCCTGCATCCACTCTTGGTCTCCTTCTATGCACTTTCACAGAAAATCCAAATACTCTTTAGAAAGAAAAAAAATACTTCCTTTGCAAAATCCCCTGGTGGCTTCTGATCACAGAATTCAATCTAAAGACGCGGCTGGTTAGACTCGCCTGGTCTCTTTCCTCCTTTCTTAGCACCATCCATTCACTCCTCTGCCCCAGACATGCTGGCTCTTTCTTGTTCTTCAAGAATGCACTTCCTCAAGGTCTTTGCACCGCTGTTGCTTCCTATCAACATGGCTTGCTTCCTCACTTCGTCATGGTCACAGGCCTTTCAAGACCGCCCTCTAGCACAGTTGAGATCACTGTCCCCTTGATATTTGCTTGTCATTTGTTTGTAACGCTTACAAAAGCTCCATAACTGTCCATTTAGTGTATACCTATGGGCACGTTTGTTTTTCACATTCTCTAGTAGTACCTAAGTACTTTATCTTGTTTACTGTTATATGACCAGTGCAAAGTATATTGTCTGGAAAACAGATATTCAATAAAGATTTGCTTAACAAATACATCGACTATTGAGACAACTTAAGAAAATATGTTTTTCTAGTTAAGTTTTCTTGATCTTGGACCGTAACGTCAATGAAGAAGCTTTCACATCCAATGGGAGAAAGATGAAAAGTCCTTTTACCTAAAAAAATTAGACTACTTTAAAATATTTTTACAAATTATTTCTAAAATATCAACATTCGGAACACACATATATGTCCCCACACACAGGTAAGGAGGTTTTATTCAATACACAGAACTATCTGCTGCAATTTAAGATACCATTAAAAGTGCTGATTCTTATTTTTAAAAGAACTATATTCCCAAGTGTTTTAAATGAATAAATTATTGTTTACTTTGTTAAAGCACAAAATGGCTCCCAAACACAAAGTGTTATAACCCTTGTAGGAAAGGAATAACATTATGCAATCAAAGAAAACAAGCTTTACTTAAAAGAGAATGCTCACTAAAATGTATGACCTTCTACTTCTTATCACAGAACCTTCTTTGCATTATTTTTCAATAACTACTATCAGCACTGAATGCTGCTCTGCCTCAATAAAAGAGGTTGTCAGGTTCCTAATCCTTGCATTCTAGGTTTAAAAAAAAAAAATCACTGATTAAAATGTGTATCTGGCATTTTAACTTTAATGACTGCTATAATTTATTTAGTTGACAGACAAATGGAAATTATTTAAATTGAGAACTGCAGTAAGTTATCTCTTAAGTAGCATTAAATTAAGCTGTGCTCAGACCAATAGTAAACTTTATAACTTTCAAAACATCTCTTGGATTGAGTCTCTGAATTCTCTGTTCCGTGTTTAGTAATGTTAATTTAGTAATGTGACCCTATGGTTTAAAAAAAATTCCTCCTACTTTATAAATAAGTTACAAACAGCCCACTCCACCAACTCCAAAAGACCAGAAAAATAGAAGAAATTCTATATTGTCCATACTTTTTGAATCCTCAAGTGGGGGTTTCTCTTTTATAAAGTAGGAAAAATGAAAGTTAAATAGTTTGATAGAAATGATGTAAAAATCATAACATAGACATTAAAGAAAAATCTACATAATCTCTTGTTTGGAGGTGCTTAGGTTAATTATAAAAAGGAAATGCATTTCATTTGAAAACTTTATATTCTAGAAAGAGTAATAATTTTGATACAATCACCTTCTGGGATATTTTAAGATATAAAACAGATACCTATTGGGTTAGTTTACAGTCTATTCGGCTTAAAGATACAGGGAAGAATCTGATGACCTCTTTTTACCAAATTTACACACACACACACAGACACACACACATATGTGGAGAGAGAGACTGATTTTATGTGGGCTGATATTTAACAGGCTACTCTAAAGAGCTTTATAAGAATTCAAGATTACCAGAATGTATGAACAAGAAAACATTCGCTTCTCAAAATGCTGTTGACCTTTGAAATTAAAAAAATACTTAATTACTCATTAATATTATCTTCAATGTAAGATTCTAAATATTTAATGTCAGAAGTATCCAGTTAAACTGTAAATATAACTTTGTGTTCTTTTGATTAATTATGTATCTACTGTTGCAAAGATACTTACTGAAAAATATATCCAGAGTTGACATAAAAATTATAAGTTTATAAGCCTATAAAATTTTCTAACAGTCTCTTTCATTATCTTTTATAAGTTTTCATTTATTATGGCTAGGAAGTGACCATTAATAAGTTTCTCATTAGATTCAGAAGGCTTGATAGAATTAACTTTCATTCATGTCATCTCTTCTTAATAGAATGGAGTGATATCTGAAACTGAGCATCCCAAATTAAGTTGAAATGCAAAAGCTATTTCCAGATTCTTTTTTTTATTGTATAAACTCCAAGGAAAGTTGCAAGAACATATTTGACTAATAGAAAACACATTCTATTCTTCCCACTAACAACTTCAAGATTTGTGTGTGTATGTATGTGTGTGTGTTTCTAGATATCTTAAGTAGATGCACAAAGCCTTGCGGTATATTTCATTTACCATTTTCCTACCTTAAAAATGGCAATACATTCATTCAAGTAATACTATTTACCTCCAATTTCACGAAAACAGGCAAAAATTAATAATATTAAATAAAAACTCACTCTTCATCTTTATTACTATATCACACTATTAAAGTGTGTGTGTGTGTGTGTGTGTGTGTGTGTGTATGTGTGTGTGTGTGTGTGTGTGTACCCAAATACTTTTAAAATTATAAACTGGCCAAAACACAAAATCAAAATTTTCAAAGAATGATTTTTCTCAGAGAAAGAAGAAAAGTTCACAGGGTATCCTGGCAATTTACCACTGGAAATTTTACATTTAGAAGTTTAATTACAAACTTAGATAAGTGGATTATAATGAAAGATATCTCTAGCAAGGGAGCCCAGACAGATGCATCATGAATGCATAAAAGAAAACACCAGAGAGAGAACTTTCCATCAGCAGAAAGATTTTAATTAAACAGCAATAGGATGGATCTCTTCTGTGAAATGATATTACTGTTACCCTCACTTCATTAAATCTATTTGCTATATAATATATTCTTTGAAATTATTTCACTATGGAAAGTATGTTTAAACATTTCATTCTCTTTCATGAAGGCAGAAAATTGTGGGTATAAAGAAGAAAAAAGGTCCATTAAAGAGATGTGGGAATTGAAAAGCATTTTGTTGTGTACATGCTATCCTTGGTGAACCACACCTGAAGTAGCCCTGCACTCAGTTGAGACCACAGGATTCAGAAGAGGGCAAATGAGCCAACAGTGTCCACCGAAGTGTCCACTGAATTAGCAGTTGCTCATTAGGGATGAAGAGGATGGCTTTTTGTGATTTTATTCTTGGCATGAACTAAATTATTTACCTGAGTTACTAGCAAGTTAAAGACATGCATTTTCAAAAGGTTCAACAGCACTCCTGTGGACCCTGCAGTGTACAAACAAAAGTTTCTTCCTGGAAATCACAGACCATATTTTCTTCATCTTATATTCCCAACTTGTAGCCCAACATCTAGACCCAGTGGGAACACAGTAAATGTTGAATCAATGAAGGAATTGAATGAAGTGAATAGGTAAGACAGTGTATATCTTATTCAATTGATTTTAAGATAATAAAATTATAATGAACAAAAGAGAATTGAGCTAGGAAAGCCAAAAACCACAAACACATATGGAAAACAGATGATCAATTATGTTCCTCCCTAAACGCTGCAAAATTCTTTTTAAATTTTTATTTTATTTTTAAGATGTGGGGTACAATTCAGGGTTTGGTCATTGTACAGGTAAAGTTTGGGCCTCCCTTTGTTGCTCACTTCACCTGGTTTAAGGTTGATGTAGAATTCCACCCTCCCACCCCCAGTAGTGAGTGTCCCACTACTGCCAATCCCTTTCTTACAGTATTATGATAAATGTTCAGGGTCTGCGTATGAGTGAGTACATGTGGTACTCAGATCTTTGCTTCTGTGAGAGATCACTGAGTATTATAAACTATAAATCCATCCAAGTTGCTGCAAAGTTCATAATTTTGTTTCTCTTTATGGCTGCATAATATTCCATCATGTGTATGTACCACATTTGTTTATTCAGTCCACTTTTGATGGGCAGCATGATTGGTTCCATGATTTTGCTACTGTGAATAATGTTGTGATAAACATGCATGTGCAGGTATCTTTTTTGTAGAATGATTTGAATTCCTCTGGGTATAATCCCAGAAGAGGGACTGCTGAATCATATGGAAGTTCAGTTTTTAGATTTTTTAGGAATTGCCACACTGTTTTCCACAGAGGTTGTACTAAGTTACACTCCCACCAACACTGTAGAAGCATTCCTTTTTCTCCACATCCTTGCCAGTTATCTGTTGTTTTTTGAGTTATTAATGATGGCCATCCTGACTGGAGTTAGGTTTTATCTCTTGTCATTTTAATTTGTATTTCTTTGATGATTAGTGAGGCTGAACATTTTTTCATGTATCTGTTTTCTGCTCATATGTCTTCTTCGGAGAAGAATCTATTCGTATATTTTGTCCACTTTTTAATAGGGTTTTTTTGTTTTGTTTTGTTTTTCCTTTTGGCACATTTGAGTTACTTGTAGATCCTGGATGTTAGACCTTTGTCAGATATACAGTTGGCCAATGTTTGTTTCCCATTCTGTGGGCTGTCTTCCCACTCTCTTGATGATTTATTTTGCTTTGCAAAAGCTTTTCAGTTTAATGAGGTCCCACTTGTCTATCTTATCTCTTATGACATGGGCGTTTAGGATTTTGATCAGGAATTGGTTGCCTATTCCAATTTCCATAAGGGTGTCTCTTGCATTTTCTAGGATTCTCATAGTTTGAGATTTTACATTTATGTCTTTGATCCATTTAGAGTTGATTTTGTGTATGGTGATAGGTAGGGGTCCTGTTTCAATCTTCTGCATGTGGTCAGCCAGTTTCCCAGCACCACTTACTGAATAGGTTCTCCTCTCCCCAGTAGTTGTTGGTGGAGGCTTTATCAAAGATGAGTTGATTGAGAAATTGAGGTTTCATTTTTGGAATACTTATTCTGTTCCATTGGTCTATATGACTGTTCTTGTACCGATCGCAGGTTGTTTTGATTATTGTAGAGTTTAAAGTCTGGAAGTGTGATATCACCCACTTTGTTTCTTTTGCTAAGGATTATTTTGGCTATTTGTGGTCATTTATGTTTTCATATGAATTTCTGTATTGTTGTTTCCAGCCTGAGAAGAATGATGTTGGTAAGTTAAAGGGTATTGCGTTAAATCTGCAAATTGCCTTTGGTAGGATAGACATCTTAATGTTATGTTCGTTCTTCCAATCCATGAGCATGGAATACTTTTCCATTTATTTGTTGTGTCCTCTTTGATTTTTTTGAGCAGTGTTTTGTAGTTTTCATTGTAAAGGTCTTTCCTTTCTCTGGTTATGAAGATGTGAAGGTATTTCTCTTTTTTTTTTTTTTGGTGGCTATTGTGAATAGGATTGTGCTTTTTATAATAATGCAACCATCTTTTGCACATTTATTGTGTACCCTGAGACTGCTAAAGTCCTTTATCAGTGCAAGGAGGTTTTTGACAGAATCTCTTGTATTTTCAAGGTATAGAATCATATCATCAGCGAAGAGGGATAACTTGATTCCTCTTTTCTTATTTAGATACCCCTGATTTTCTCTTCTTGTCTGATTGCTCTAGCTAGGACTTCCAACACTATGTTGAACAGAAGGGGTGAGAG
>CAUYQG010159762.1:0-18006 GCA_963574415.1 Tarsius wallacei | reverse complement strand
AAAAAAGCATAAAATAACAGAAACAAAACAACTATAAGAACATAATCAAAAACAGAGAGTAGGAAAAGAAAAAAACAAACAAACAAATAAAAACTCACTCTGAGGCCATTCCTATAACTTCAACTTCCTTTCAGCTCTTGTCCCCAGCCTCTTCCCTAGTCTCTCAATGGTTGATAGGGTTGCTTTCAGCATGGGTCAGATGCCCCATGGACTACTGTGGGAAGAGAGTGGATCAGATCTGAACTTACCCGGGTTGTTGCCACTGTTGTCAAGTCTCCCACTCAGATCTGATGTGCCTGTGCCTGTTCCAGCATGGAGGAGGGCCATCTATCTCTCTGAGTTTGATGTGATAACCTCTAGGTCCCAGGTTGGAGACTGGGTGCAGCTGGGTGTGTCAATGGAGGTCTCTGACTCCCGGACAGAGAAAATGGCTCCAGTTGGTGTTTCCTTGCTGGTGGTGGGGCTCTTCTCCAACTCTCCCTGACCCTCTCTCTCTACAGATCTGGGGCTCCCACCACTCTGCTGTCACAGTTGATGGTGTGGGCCGGGTGCCAGGTAGTGAAGATCAGCTGTATTCTGCAGTCTTTTCTCAGGAGAGCCCCAAGAACAGCAGATGATCCTGTACACCAGCGACTCCAATCTCAGGGCTGTGGTGGGTTGCAGTCACCTCTGGAGGAGAGCCCCAGGTTAACAATCCAGAATCTCCCTCAGAAGGACTTTCACTCATTCTCCAGCACCCACTCACTCACACAGAGAGTCTTTATGGAATCTTGCTTTTGCGGAGACTCTCAGGTCTGACCTGTCCCATTGCCATCTTGCCAGAAATCCTGAGTGTTCTGATTCTTGATCTGGGGCTGCTGGTCTGGCCTGCTGGCTGTGACCTCTTCTAAATCCCATTAGACCATGACCAGGAATGGGTTAATTTACAAATAACACTTCTAAAAATATTTCTACTTATGCAAAACTAGTAAGCAGCTGGATTTACCAAGTTATAATATTCTCTCTCTCTCTCTCTCTCTCTCTCTCTCTCTCTGTGTGTGTGTGTGTGTGTGTGTGTGTTGTGTGTATTTCAATTATCTTCTAAGGTTACTAGAGTTAAAGTCAGAGTCTCTAAATTCTAATTGGTGTTACTGCTTTAAACGATGCAGAAAATATTAACTTTTACTTTACTAGTTTTCTTTCTGTTTCTAGCATAAGATTAGAGTGTCAATGCTTGGAGGGGAAGACTTTGTATTATGCTCCTTTGCAGTCTTAGAACCTAACAAAGCCTGATTCTGATTTTCAGTGAATAAATAAATAGTTGAATGAATGGTTTAAAGTAATCAAATTACCTTTTGGCTGAGCCAAAATTTACTGTTACTTTCACTTTTTTAATATAGCATCTTAAATGGTTTAAAACTTTTCAGCATAAAAAGGTTAATTTTTTTTTAGATTAGAAAATACAGTTTATTTAAAAAATACATTAGAGAGAGAAAGTGGACATTCAGGGAACATGGCGATGGCCATAGCTCAAAGAGCTCATGGCCACACCACAGTCTAGTAAGGCAATGGCCAAAAGATTAATATTTCTATTTTGAAATTATTGAAATGGTCTCAAAGATAGAAAACTAAATGATATTACTTGGTTTGAAAATGACATTGTGATTTGATTTTTTTTTAAAGTTTTTTTCTCAGAGACAGCTCACAAACTAACATGGCTTATTATGTTCTTGGCTTCTAAAAGCACAAGAGGCAAGACTGGACCAATTAAAACTCTGCTTATTAAGTATACTTCCAATTGTTTACATTAATTGTTGAAGTCTTTAATATGTTCTATGCACTACAGAGAAACCAAGTTTTGTCTGGTAGTTATCTAGGCTAAGCCAATTCCTTTAGAACAAAGAGAGGGTACATTTGTGGTTTAACCCCTCCATCTGGGTCTTACCTTTTTGGTAACTACATAGAACCCCTGAGCCCCTGTTATGAAACTATAAACTAGGAGAAACACTGTTCCACACTGTGCAAACATAGACATTTGTTCCCCAAAATGGTAGAAGCAATTTGATTTTGAGTAGGGGAAAATAATTCTTACCTTTCTCTTAGGACCATTAAGATTAGTGACATTTTAATTTAATTGATGCTTAGTAATTGTACATATGTATTGGGTACAGTGTGGTGTTATAATACACGTATATATTGTGTAATACTCTAATCAGGTATTTAACACATCCATCATCTCATACATTTATCATTTATTTGTGGTGAAAACAGTAAAATTCTCTCTCCTAGCTATTTTGAAATATACAATGCAATAATATTAACCTTAGTCACTCTACTGTGCCATAGAACACCAGAACTTGCTCTTCCTTTCCAACTGTAACTTTATACCTATTGATCAATTTATTCCCATACCATTTCCCCTTTCCCTTCTGAGCCTCTGATAAACACTATTCTACTTTCTTTTATGAGATCAACCTTTTCAGATTCTGAAAATGAATAAGATCATGTAGTACATATTTTTCTATGTCTAGCATATTTCACTAAACATAATGCCCTCCAGTTTCATTCATGTTTCCACAAATGAGGGATGTCATGCTTTCTTATGGTTGAATGATATTTCATTGTGTAAATATATTGGTTTTCTTTATCCATTTGATGATGAATACTTAGGTTTATTCTATATCTTGGATATTGAAAATAGTGCTGCAATAAACATGTGAGTGCAGATATATCCTCAATAGACTGATTATATTTTCTCTGGATATATACCTAGCAGGGATTTCTAGGTAAAGGGTAGTCCTACTTTTAAGTTTTGCAGAATCTCCATACTGTTTTTCATGCTGACTACTTTTAGTTTTTTGAGGAATCCCCATACTGTTTTTCATAATGGCTGAATTTGTTATTCTTTGTCTTTTTGATAATAAGCTTTCTAATAGGGTTGGAATAGTATCTCATTGTGGTTTTGATTTGCATTTCTCTGATGATTAGAGGTGTTGACTATTTTTGTACACACCTGTTTGCCATGTGTGTTGTTTGAAGAGATGTCTAGTTAAGTCTTTGCACATTTTTAATTGGGTTATTTGGAATATTTTTCTTTTTAGTTGCTTGAGTACCTCTTATATTCTGGATACTAACTCCTTGTCAGATGCAAACTTTACAAATAATTTCTTCTATTCTATAGGCTGTCTCTTCACTCTGATGATTATTTTCTTCACTGTGCAGAATGCTTTTAGCTTGATATAATCCCATTTGTCTGTTTTTGCTTTTGCTGTTTGTGCTTTTGAGGACTTATTCAAGCAATTCTTTCCAGACTAATGTCATGAAGTGTTTTCCTGATGTTTTCTTCTAGTAGTTTTATAGTTGTTGGCCTTACATTTAAGTCTTTCATCCATTTTGAGTTAATTGTTGTGTATAGTGAAAAACAGGAGTCTAGTTTTATTCTTGTGCATGCATGTATTCAGTTTTCCCAAGAATACTAATTGAAGAGACTATCCTTTCCTGAATAATTGTTCTTGGCACCTTTGTCAAAAATCATTTGGCTGTGAAAGCATGGATTTATTTCTGTATTCTCTATTCAGTTTCATTAATCTATGTGTCTGTTCTTTGTGCCAATATTATGCTGTTTTAGTTACCATAGCTTTGTATATCTGCTATAATTTTTTTGTTTATAATTACTATGGGCCTTACATTAAAATGTTTAAAAATATTATTGCAGCAGATAACAAATTAACATTGATTACATAAAAAAAACTAGATTTTTACCCTCCCTCCACAATTTATAATTTGTCACTTAATCTTACATTTTTTATATTGTTCTTTTTGGATAACTTGTAGCTATGGACTATTTTGTAACCATTGATCACTTTGACCTTTAGCCTTCATATTAGAGACTGGAAAGTTTATATAACACCATTACAGTAACAGAGTATTCCGAATTTGCTAGTGAATTTACCTCTACCAGTGAAAGCATCATTTCATATGTTTCACAATAGTAATTAGTGTTCTTTGGCATTCAGTTGAAGCACTTTCTCATGCATTTCTTAAGAAATTGAAAAAATTCCCTCAACTTTTTCCTCTCTGGAAAATATTTTATTTTTCCTTAATTCCTTAAACACAGCTTTGGTAAAGCTGGCACTTCTTTGGCACATGAAAGAGTTCCTCACTCTTCCTACAGCCCCAGGGAGCCTCTATCAAGCTGGTGAAGCAGCCACACAAATTCCAGCAGTGTAGCCCACTATGTGGCTGCTTCACCAGCTTGGGTGGGGCTCCCTGGGGCCATTGGAAGAGTGCTGGACTCTTTCACGTGCCAAAGAAGTGCCAGTTTGCACTCAGATTTTCTAATGGAAAGGACTACCTATTCCTCAGAAGGCAAGACACCACATGAACCTAGGCACCATGGCCATGCCTGTCTCATTAGACTTAGGCTCTGAGTAAACAAAGTCAGTGTGCAGCAGCTACTGGGATAGGGTAAGCAGCTTCTTCCCAGAGGTAGCAAGCTGTAACAGTTCAGCTGAGGAATGAAGTATTACCATATGTGAGCATGGTATAATGGTGGCAGAGCTTCAGTGATTGGGAAATGCAGTGGCAACTGTCCTGTGGAACAGAATACACTATAGATGTGGCTTTGGTTACAAGATGGCACTGTGTAGCAGCAGCAGCTTGGGTCATGTATGGAGGGGCACAATGTAGGCTTTTTATTTGAGTAATGAAGTCCTGCGAACTGCTGTTGGCTCCCCAAACTGGAGTCAGGGCAGGTAAGGACTATTAGATTCTCCAGCAGCAAAGACTGTCAGTGTCTGCAGTGTCCTTGAGGGCTGCTAGGAGCTTCCTTCTTACCTTTTCCCCACAAATGAATGTTCTGCCCAGTTCCAAGCTGATCCTAACAGGGGAGATAACATGGTAGAAGCAGAGTCTTTTGATTTCTTATCTCTGTGGTCATTTGAGTCTCCATGTCCACAGGGTCTCTGCCACTCCCCTGTTGTACTTCAGCACTCTCCTTCAGACACTAATTGAAATATAGTTGTTTAGTTGTTGTTCTGGTCCCTCTTGGAGAGGAGAAATGAACGTTAGGCACATCTAGTTAGCCATCTTGCTGATGTCATCTCTTTACTTAAGATTAGTGACCTTTAATGTCTATGCAATAAATTCCTTTCTCACTAAAAAAAAAAAGAGTGACCTTTAAAAAAATGCAATATTTACAATGTACTTGAAGCTCCCTGAAGTATTATGTAAGTATAAAAATCACTCACAAGGTAGTCCGTTTACGCAAATGACTCAATTACAAAAGTTGGCTTAAATTAGGCACAAGAGAAGCTAAGTCAATTACTCTATTTGATCAGAAATCATAAACACTGATAATCATAGAGAGGAATTTTTAATTTCAGTTGTTTTCAAACAATCACTATATCTTTTGTAGTGTTTTTGACTAAACTCTTTTTTTTTTTTCCCCAGACAGGGTTTCACTCTGTCACCCAGGCTGGAGTAAATAGGTATGATTTTGGCTTCTTGCAGCTTAGACTTCCTGAACGCTAGGGATCCCTCTGCTTCAGCTCCCCAGTAGTGGAGAGTACAGGTTTACATCACCACACCTGGCTAATTAAATTTTTTTCATTTGTTTGTTTTTGTTTTTGTAGAGAAGAGGTCTCACTAGTTGCCCAGGCTGATATCAAACTTCTGGCCCCAAGCAATCTTCCTGCTTCCGTCTCCCAAAGTGCTAGGATTACAGGTGTGAGCTACCATACCTGACATTTTTGTGGTGTTTTTTTTAATAGATGATGATAAAAGGCTACACAGAGAAGCAACATTGACTTTGCTATGAGATTAATTTTCAAAGCTTTTCTTGCAAGATAATGCAGGTCTTGGGCTGATGTAGCCCATCACTCAGCAGATGCTGGGATTAAACAGTCACCAAAATATCAGCCTTGATCATGACAGTACAAGCATTTTATTTGGAATTCTTTATGTTTATCCTTAAGGTCATCAATTTCCTAAACCTCTAGGTGCTCAGACTCATTTGCTAGTTACAGTGATGAGAAACATTTGTCACAGCTCAGAAGTTGCTTCTTGAAGGCACATTGGAAGACATAATAGGTTAGACCAAGCACTCAAAACTTTGGTTACTTATCTGTACTCCATCCAAAAACAATCTAAATGGTTTTTGATATAATATTCTGACATTTTTCATTTAGATCTCATTTGAAAGAGCAAGGACAGAGGCAATCAAAAATAAAAGTATGGTGGTGGGAAGAGTAGATATTGAAGCTTTATGAGCATAAAGGATTCAAATTAAGTTTGTGGTGAAGGCTGAAGAGTACCTTGATGGAAACTCCAGTCAGTTATGACTGTAGCAAAGCCATTTATTATGTCTACTTGGAAAACACACGCAGGACAAGGTTAGCTAATATACTTGTCTAGACAGCCTGCACCACTTCTCAGGTCTCTAACTAGGTGGGGTAGCAGAGCTAGGATCCTTTGATCTTTTCTTCTTTACTGTTTGCTTGTAAAGAAGTTTCCATTTTTACAAGTTAGATTCAAACAAAACAGAACATGAACATAAAAGGCAAGCAAACTCCTTCATCTTCATGATTCTCGTCCTTCTGATATTGCTGATGCGTGTCTTCTTGCTTGTGGCACAATCTTGGCCCCGACTTTAATGGTGATAAAGACATACCCAGGGTTGAATAAAGGTAAAAGTAGCCACATTTTCCTCAAATGTACCCTGTGGGTGTTTGGGAATCTTTAAAAAGAGTTTGGTTGTTTCTCTTTCTGCATTTCAGTAATACTCTATGTCAACTAATGTTGATCCAATTTAGGGACTTAAAATAAAGAGGGGAGATCATACTCTAAAAAAGGAGCAATAATAGAAATCAGATCATAAGCTATATATTGAAATGTTGCAGAGGAATTTAGCATAAGAAGTGGTTGATAATATATCACTGGAAAGGTTGGGAAATATTTTCCATGTGTTTGACTCTCAGTGGAGGAAAACCAGATTAAGTGTATATATGTATTATATATGTATAGATGCACATATTTATTTTTGGTTTTGTTGGTGGCATTTTGTCTTTTCTCCTTGCTACTTTACTATAGATACCTAGGGTAGTATCTGGCACATAGCGGTAATCAGTATCACTTGCATTAAAATCATTCAGCAAATCATTAATAAAATAACAAAAGCTGGCATCTCAATATAAGTATGAAAAAGTAATATAAGAATACAGTTAAAAATTAAAAACAAAAGATTAGTAAGAATAAGAGGTATTCAGCCTCACTAGAAATAAAAGATTATATATATGCATATATATGTGAAATATATCTTTGCCTATCAAAGTGGCAAGCATTGGAAATAATATTAATATAATTTTGATGAGGATGTGGTAAAATTACTGCTAAAAAACAAATTCTGGAAAGTGGTAATGTTCATGTTTTATCACAAATCTTCAGAATATGCCACCTTTAACATATAAATCATATTTCTAGTACTTTATTCTATGATAAGAACAAGTAATGGAGACACATATATGCATGCAAGGATAAGTTTTCTAATAATAT
This sequence comes from Tarsius wallacei, assembly GCA_963574415.1. Classification (NCBI taxonomy): domain Eukaryota; kingdom Metazoa; phylum Chordata; class Mammalia; order Primates; family Tarsiidae; genus Tarsius; species Tarsius wallacei. Next base: position 10,476 of record CAUYQG010159762.1, on the reverse strand, counting down.
TCATAGCTAAAAGAAATAATAATAGATATAACTTTACTTTCCAGCAAAGGGCGTAGGCTATATAAAATATGAGTACAGCTACACACAAAAGAGAGGCACATTTAATGATACAACTAGATGTCAATAATTTATCATTAAATCAAAAATAGGCTTGCAAAGCAATATATGTGTGTGTGTATGTGTGTTTGTGTGTGTGTGTATGTGTCTGTGTGTGTGTGTGTGTACATTGTGTATAAAAATACAAAAGGATTTTCAATAAAATGCAATAGAGTTTACAGTTAAGAGTAGGGCTAAAATGTAATTTAACCTTCATCTTTTCATATTTAGTAAATATTTTACAAGACTTATATACTATCTTGTTTTATACCTTTTTACCTGAAAACTTTTATTTTGGAAAAAATGCATCCTTATAGGAACTTAAGAACTCCAAGTCCAATCAAGTTTACCATGAAGTGAAGAAAGACTATTTCTTTTTAAACATATAATATAAAAATTTAGAAAAGATTTGAAGTTCAATATGCATGCATTTATTTTTAGTCCTCTTGAATGTCTCTGACCATGCACACAATTAATTTTCTATTTATTCCTTTCACAGTTGAATGGGTTTATTATAATAACTTATTTTAATATCTTTTCCAATAAGATTGTCCCACTCTTGTTCAATTTCTAGGCTGTTGCCCAGGAGAAAATGGACTGACAAATTGATATGTGTTCTTTTCCACTTGGACATAATGGTAGCCATCTCTTATGGATTTGTCATTCTAAACTAACCAGAATTCTGGATGAACTAAACAAATTAAATTTCTGAATCTATAAAAGTGAGAACATTGGTGGCTGAGATAGTTAGTCCCTAAAAGAAAGGTCCTATGTCTTTTATAGAGCCAACTAGGACAATGACAGACACTAGCCACTCTAGAAATGTTAATATGGGAACAAATAATTAAAAGTATAAATGATTGATAATACACAAAATAAAATAATTTGTTCTTCCTCCAAGGAAAAAAACCGTGTTTGTATTCACAGTTATTCCATCTAATTCTGATCTGAGGAAATACTGTTGTAATTATAATGAAGTAAGATAATCAACATAATCCTTTAATTAATGAATGTAACACTTTTGGATTTTAAATATTTTAATTACTATATTTTACTACAGTTATATCACAAAATGTTTTAAGCTATGGGAGCAGAAAATAAAAACTGAATAAATTCTGAGCAGATAATTAACATGTTATAAGCCATAGTCTTTCTAGCTTCTTTGTGTTCTCTTATCTTTTGTTTTTTCTGAGTTGAGGTCTCATTCTGTTGCTCAGGTTGGAGTACAGTGACACAATCACAGGTCACCGCAGCCTCTACCTCCTAAGTTCGAGTGATCCTCCCACCTCGACCTCCAGAAAAGTTGGGGCTACAGTCATGCACGGAGACACCCAGCTAATTTTTTAAAAAACTTTTATAGAGATGACGTCTCGCTTTTGCCTAGGTGCATCTCAAACTCTGGGCTCAAGTGATCCACCTTCTTGGGCCTCCCAAAGTGCTGAGATTGCAGACATGAGCCCCCACAATCAACCCCCTTATCTTATATCGGTGTCATTCATTGTATATTTTTACCTGAAGCCCACTATGTGTCAGGTACTATTTTATGAGCTAAAAATACACAGATGATAAGACAACAGAGTCTATGACATAACTGTCCAAACTGGGTGAAATGCAAAGATAATAACCCAATAAACAAACAACTTAATTTTAGGCATGATAAATAATGGAAGGAACAATGTGATATGGTGGAAATAAATGGTGTTTCTGATTCAGAATAGGTGCTCAGGGAAAGTCTACTTAAAGAAGTGATACATTCTCAACCAAGACAGCAATAGGTTCCAGAAACATCCCTTTATTCACCTGATCTTGCCTTGTTCAGTGGGATACTGTCTTCTACGTGTGTACTTCTTGTCAAAAATGAAAAAAAATTAAAGCTACTGAAACTGATGAAGCAAACTACTATCTCTTTAACTTTAGGGTAAATGTTCCTCAAAATTTATAGAGACATTCAGTTTTATCACATCTCTAAATAATATGAACACATCTGGTCTATGCATACCTTTTACAAGATGTAAGTAGGGCATCTATCTTTTTTTTTTAAAGTAGGATTTATTAAGAAGACTGAAAAGCTCCCACAGTAGGAGGGGAATTGACAGAGGTTGCCTAGGGCATCTATCTGATGAAAATATATAATAACCAACTAGGTGCCTCCCAACCTGTCATATGGGGTTAAAATATTGTTTGGTTTTGTTTAGTGAATATTTTCTAATTTATTTTGAATTTAATATAATTGTCCTCAACAAATGATTATTTTTAAGGGAAATTCTTGATTGGATATAGAAACCCTCTGGCAGTCTAACTTGATGCTGTAGAGATATTGCTATGGCAGAGTTCTGGCTTGTAAGGCTAAAGTCATGTGCAATGAAATGATATGACACATTTCCCATTGCTTTCAAAATGCTCACTCTGTGGTTACATGCATTATTTACTTTCACCAAAAACATGCAAAACAAAACACCAATATGTAAAAACACCCAGGAAAGAAGAGGAAAGACCTAAACACATACTCAACACAAACTCACACACCATTAATTCACAGGATTGAAGAGCTTAAAGCATATCATCTTATTTCAGCTTAGAGAACAGTTGTAGCTGTCTTTATACCTTTAACATTTCTACATGGTAAATCCCTTGTTAGATTCTCTTACAGCCCTTAGAATAGCCAATGACCTCATTTCTCTTCAAGTCTAAGACTAAGAGTTTTTTTCCCTTCTTCTTAATTTGGCAATTAATCACTATTACCATGTCTGGCATCTCTTGTATTGATATCCTGAAATGTTGTATATATGGTTCATTTCCCCTGGCAGGCTAGAAATCTCTCTGGCAGTGGTCTTCATATTTTTCATCTTCCTATCATCCAGAGTACTACACTTCAGAGAACCTCAACCTAAGTTAATTAATACTTCTCTAAGTCCCTTTAAGTAATTTAATCACTTCAATACATACACAAAATACATATAAAATTTAAACTTTTAATAATTAATGAGATGCTATAGGACAAAAGATAAGCCTTATCTGAAGACATAACCTTTAATTTGAGATAAGTTGAGGAGTTGGCAAGAGAACATTCTAAGTAGACTGACTAGAAGGAAATTTTAAAAAGCCCCAGTTTGGGTGGAGATTAAAGAACAAGAAGCCAATAAGAGATAATTCTAGAGGAGAATGAAGCTGGTACGTTAGAAAGATGTTTGTAGGACAGACTATAAGAGGTTGAATTTTATTTCAAATATAATCATAAATCAGTAAATCATTTTGTTGGGTACAGTAAAATTTTATATGTTAAAATAATGTCACTTCCCCCCATCCCCGGACTCAAGGTCTTATTCTTCTCTACTTTTCTACACTGCTTCCGGGTTAACCAACTTCATTCACAGAATTTATTTCACTTCAGTCATAGTTATAATTACAATCACTATCTTTCATGGAGAGCTTGCTGTGTGCTTCTCATTTACATTATTAAATGTATTCTTTATTGTCACATAAAAACCTTGGTGATGGAAGTATTAATATTCTAAATTGAAATATAAGAAACTCCAAGCTGAAGAAATTAGGTAGCTTATTTCATATTAGCCCTTGGTTTGCATGACTCCAAAGCTCAGTATAAGGTATTGTCTAGTATCCTCAACAAATCACACTTTCTCTCTCTTGCCACCTCAATCATATTTGAACTCCTATAGGAACACTGAAACTCTTTCATTGTGTGGTTGCATTTGTATATCCCTGCTTACCTCTTTCTATTCCCATAAAAAAGTCTTTGATCTCTTTCTTTACCCACCCACCCACATCTCCTATCTTTCACCACATGTAGCATGCATATGCTACCATCTTGGATGACAATATAGTACTTGAAAGTCCATTGGTCTGCAAAAAAGTTCAGTTGCTCATTCAGGCTCTTCCACTAATTGGGCTTCTGGGAGCATCAAAACCAAGATGATAAACTCCAGCTCACCTGTCCTCCAGGAATTGAGTGATTAGATAAAATAACATCCATAAAGATTGCCTTTTAATGCTAAAGGACTACACAAGTGTAAGTTTGTTTTATATCTTGTTTCAGGATCTCTCCTTAGTCAGTAACGACTTTACCGCATTTTCTATCTGTCCAAATGCCACCCATCTCCCAGACTGACAGGAAATGTTGTGAACACTAAAGTTTATTCTCATTGAATTTAATTTATCTTTTCCTTTTGTGCACTCTAATATTCATATCCAATTAAAGAAAAATTATTACATTTCCTTGTATGTTTCATGTGTTTTGGGTTCTTTTATTCAAAATCTGTACAAAGATCATATTTTTCATTATCTGCCTCCTCACCATCCCTGAAATGGCATTGGGGGAAAGTCAAAACCTAGCGATTCGGAGAACAGACCCAGGCAATAGCCAGACTTGGTTTGCAGTCCTGGCTCTGTTACTTAGTAGTTGGACAATATTGGGTAAAAATAATAAATTACCTTTGCCTCAGTTTTATCGTCTTTAAAATAAAGTTATTAATTATATCTTCCTTTCTGAGTTGTTATTAAATTGTTATAATTTTATGTTATTTTATATAATATATCTAACGTTTATATATTATAAATAATATTATATATGTTACAAAATTTAAGGTATAAAATATAAAATTTAATGGGTAACTCAGTGGCTGGCTGCCTTTCTCTGAACTGTCACTGTTATCATGCATCTTTTTATAAATATTGTAGAATGCATTTTTTCCGTATCTAGTTATCATTATTTTTCTACAAGCTCAGTTAATGTGCGTTTGCTATGTCATTCACTATATCAGTTCTTCCTTAGGACTTCTGTATGCAGTATATCCACTTTAAACAATTGCACTGATCAGATTTTCTATAATTGCTATTTCCAATCAGCTTAGGGTAAATTGTAGCCAGGTTGCCTGAAGTCTTAGAGGAAAGAATTTGCATTCCATTTTGTCAGCTGATAATGCCATTTTCTACAGACTAAAAGCAGTATAATTTATTTTTACTAAATTGTATCAGCTGTTATCACTATATTTTGTGTATTTAATGGTTATAAAAACCATTAAATATGTCACATCTTATTTGTCATGGAATATAGAAATAACCTAACTGAAGAAGCCAAAGATTACATTACTGGTTGATTTGCTAGAGATGAATGTTGGTTGTATGGAAAAGCAACTGTTTTTTTGATAAATTGTGAAAGTGAAGTATGGAATTCCCCTCATGGAACTATGTAAAGAATGCACCTGCAAATGATTTGGGTTTTCATCCTTAATTCCTAACATTTTAAAACTAAGTATTAATTATGTTATATTGTCATGTTCAATTCACCACACACCATATAAATTATTTGACTTCTCTAATTATGAATAAATGATACAGAATTTTTTAAGGATAAAATATTAAGTAGTTAAGACAAAGAAGACTTTGGAAAACTGTATTCCCTTAGTACCATGTTAACAAATTTGATGTGAGAGAGTTTAATCATGTCAGTTCTTGTTTACACTCATAGGATTAAACTGATTGCTGGATCTGAGAATGGAGGATTTCTGAAAGGACATTGTGAATATAATTTGGCTTCTAGCTATTTTATAATTGAAGAATTCAGTTCATTAAGCAGATTTGTCTTCAGAGGAGGTGTGACAGAGCCTATCATTGCTTTAGAATGCCTCAGAACATGGGGGTCAACTTAGCCAAGATTGTCTGTGAAAAACTTCTTAATTTATAAGTCTCTGAAAGTATTCAAGACTTGAGGCATAAGTGGAAAGTAAGATCAATTTAACTTTCTCTGTTTCATTTTTCTCTTTTCCTCTTTTCTTGTCTGTTTCTGCCCCTCTCTTTCCTCCTTTTTCTCCTTCCCTCTTCCCTACGGGTAAGTCTAGCACATGTAATAAGCACATAGGACAGGAACAAGGATTCCAGACTTGGAACACCCTGTCTAAGCTTGTACAGGCAAGAGTCCAAAGAACATAACTGATTTACCCTGACTTGGTGCCCTCCTTTTGTCCCACCCCATAGTCATGACTGCAGGTGTGTGCCATCTCCTTTCCTTGAGAATTTGTGCATGGACCAGGTTGCCTGTTACCAAACCTCAGTTCTCTCAATCCATAGCTATGTAACACTGGAGAAGTTGTTTAACTTCTCTCCACTTCCATTCCCTCAGATGTAAAGCTAAGGTAATATTAGTATCTACTTAATGTGTTCTTGTGAGTATTAAATAAGGCAGTAATTGTAATCATTTAAAGCAGTGTCCTAAACATAGCGTGTAGTCAGTTGTAGTCAGTAAGTGCTTGCTGTTATTATGATATTCTTATTTATGCTATTAATATATAGAAGATGCAGATAGGGAGATGGAAATCTCAGAAGAAAAAAAATAAGCTTCGAAGAGGAATCATATTGAGAGGCATCTCTAAATTTCAGTTTCTTTATAATGTATCCTATAGAGTTGTTTTAAGGATTTGGTGGGCTAGTGCATTTTTTTAGAGAATTGACAATATCAGGTTTGGACCTCTAAAAAATTTATTTATTTAGATAGTTAGTTATGAATCAAGGTCTCACTCTGTTGCCCAGGCTGGAGTACAGTGGCATAATCACTGGTCACTACAGCCTTGACCTCCTGGGCTCAGACCTACCTCAACCTCCTGAGTAGCTAGAACTGAAGGCGCTCACCACTACACTTGACTAACTTTTTTTAATTTTTATTTTTTAGGGACGAGATCTCACTATATGGCCCAGGCTGTTCTCAAACTCCTGGGCTCAAACAGTATTCCCACTTTGGCCTCCCATGGTGCTAGAATTACAGGCACGAGCCACGGCCTATAATTAAGTACATTTAAAGCACTATATACAGTGCCTTACACATGGTAAGCACTTGAAAAACTGAGCTTTTATGATGATGATCATGCTAAATAAAACAACATAACATCAGGGTTAATGGTGGAGTGACCTGGTGATAATGTGCAGACTAGGGGAAAGAAAATCACTGGAAAAGAAGGCTAAACATGTCATTAATCTTAGAAAAACGCAAAGAAAATTGTGATACTTCTCTGCTTAAATCCCCATAAACCCTTTCCATTGCTATGTCTCAGTGCTTCTTAAGTTTGTCATTTGGGTACTGCTTTTACCTATTTTGTCACATGGTACACTTCCTAACTTAGTCCCCTGAGTAATGGCCTTCATTGAATGACATTCTATGACATGTTGGCATCCAAGTTGTATTTTTCCCAAATGTAAACAAAAACAAATTTGTAACTAGCAGAAATAAAAATCACATCATCAGTGCCCCTAGGAAAACATTCTATAATAGTAGGTAGTCCATTCTGGGCAAACGTTGAAGACAACATATTACTTATTACTTGTAAGATTACAAGTCAAGTCTAATGAAGTAAAGTTCTCAGATTAAGAGGGTCCAACCACATTGAATTCATGTATTCTGATTTGACTATTATTGCTATTTGTTATTTCTCCTCAAGTCTCTAACCTTCTATAGCCAGTCAGTCTATCCTGGAAAGTTCTTCCTTAATATTTATGACAAGTTGATCCAACATCTTAACATTTTACAGAGACCTCCGGTACTTTAGTAACCTAGCCCCTTTTTATTCATGAGCCATATGTCCAAAGACTTCCAGAGGAAGCCAGAAACCTCAGGTAGTACTGAACCCTCTATACTGGGGGTGCCAAAAAAATGTATACACATATTAAGAGTTGTTATCTATGTATTACTTCACACAATTGCATTAAATTATGGTAGCAGTGTATAGTATTAATGTTTGCTCAAAAGATAGCATTAATCAAATGAACGCTAGCATCACCATGCAACAGGCAGAACAGTCAAAGAAAATGGTAGAAGCACACTGTCATTTGAGGAGCACAAGATCATTTTGAAGTGGTATTTGAAATCCGAAAACACTGTGGAAGTACAACGACAATAGAAGCATGAGTATGCCACAGAACCTCCAACATGCCTAACAATTACACGCATTCATGGTAAGTTTGAGACGCATGGAACTGTGTGTGACGCAAAAGGGACAATCCAGGAGGCCTCACACAGTAGCACATCCTGCAATAGTTTGCTGTCATCAGAAGTGTCTGTACACTGATGGCAACCATTTTGCTCAATTCTTCTAATTGCAGAAGTCAAACGTTACATGTATTCACCTTTTGTTATTGGTATATATTGAGTATTACAATTTTAATACAGCTTTTCTTTTCCTTTCTTAAAATATGTATACCTTTTTTGGTACCTTCTGTATACAGCGTTTTTCCTATATATGCATGTCTATGATAAAAATTAATTTGTAAATTAGGCACAGTAAGAGCATCAACTACTAATAATCAAATAGAACAACTATAACAATATGCTGTAATAAAAGTTTTGTGTATGTGGTGCCTCTCTCTTTCTCTCACTCTGCCCCCTCCCTTTCTTTCAAAATATCTTATTGTATCATTTCACCCCTCTCCTTGTGATCTGCAAATATGATAACCAAGATGGCTACTAAGTGACTAATGGGCAGGAAGCATTGACAGCATGGAGAGCTGGGCTAGGAGAAGATTTGCATTCTGGGACAATGTGAGATTTCATCAGGATGCTCAGAGCAGCTTGCGGTTTAAAATGTAGAAATTGCCGGGCTCGGTGGCTCAGCCTGTAATCCCGCGCCTTTGGGAGGCTGAGGTGAGTGGATTGCCTGAGCCCGTGGGTTCGAGACCCACCTGGACAAGCGAGACCTCATTTCTACAATAAATCAAAAAATTAGCCGGGCGTGGTAGCGCGCACCTGTAGTTCCAGCTACTTGGAAGGCTGAGGCAGAAGAATCGCCAGAGCCCAGCAGGTCGAGGCTGCAGTGGCTGGAAGCGGCCACTGCACTCCAATCTGGGCGACAGAGTGAGACTCCAACTCAAATAATAATAATAATAATAATAATAATAAAATGTAGAAATTATATATTTCTGGAATTTTCCATTTCATGTTTTCTCACTGTAGTGTATACCACAAAGAACTGAAACCTTAGAAAGTGAAACCATGGATAAAGGTGGACTACTGTACCTTTTTATTTTCTATCTCATTATTGTGCATGTATGTATTTTTTTATTATTATTGTATACATACATTGTGTGTATGTGTATATTATTTTATATTATATTATATTGTATTTTGTACAATATAAAGATGAATAAATGAAAATCTGCATGTGATATTTTTAAATGTAGGCCTTTGGTCCCATGGAATACTGAGGTGAAGAACTGAAGTTAGTATGTCTAAAGAACAACTCCTTCTTTCCTTTTCTTTTTAAATTTATTTTCCTATATTTATTGACCATCAGTGATATTTATTTTTTTGTTTATTTATTTACTTTATTTTTAAAGTTTTTTTTATTTTAAAGTTGTGGGGTGCAATTCAGGGTTAGGTGCACAAATGTTCATTACTCAGGTACCCTTGTTGATGAGGTATACCCCACCCCGACTCCAACAGATTCCCACTACTGCCAATCTTTTTCTTATAGTATTATAATTGTTCAAGGTCTACTTATGAGAGAATATGTGATACTTAGTTCTTTGTTTCTGTGATAGATCACGCAGTATTACAGACGCTAAGTCCATCCAAGTTGCTGTGAAAATCATAATTTTGTTCTTCTTTATGGCTGCGTAATATTCCATCGTGTATATGTACTACATTTTTTATACAGTCCTCTTTCAATTGGCAGCACAATTGGTTCCATGTTTTTGCTATTGTGAACAATAAATGCTGCAATAAACATGAGTGTGCAGGTATCTTTTTCAACAGTATATCTGACAAAGGCCTGATATCTAGGATCTACAAGGAACTCAAACGTGTCAAAAAGAAAAAAAACAAAAACTGCCATTACAAAGTGGGCAAAAAGTATGAATAGACACTTCTACAAAGAAGATATAAGGGCAGCCAACAAATACATGAAAAAAATGCTCAGCCTCACTAGTCATCAAAGAAATGCAAATTAAAACTACATTGAGATACCACCTAACTCCAGTTAGGATGGCCATCATCAATAACCCAAAAAACAACAGATGTTGGAGAGAATAGGGGGAAAAGGAACACTTCTACACTGTTGGTGGAAGTGTAAACTAGTACCTCTGTGGAAAACAGTGTGGCGATTTCTAAAAGATCTGGAAATCAACCTCCCATAGGACTCCGCAATCTCCCTCCTGGGAATATACCTGGAGGAACTCCTTTTCAACTCTTTCTTTCTCTCTCTCCTCTCCTCTACTCTCCTCTCCTCTCTTTCCCTCCCCTCCCCTCCCCTCCTCTCCTCTCTCTCTCACTTCTTAATATCTCTGGAAAGTGGAGTAAAGGTTGAGTCATTCAGCTCAAATTGTTCAGGTAATTTTGTCACCTCACACTTCACTTTGCAATAGACTATTAATTGTTATAAC
>CAUYQG010159760.1:0-11055 GCA_963574415.1 Tarsius wallacei | reverse complement strand
AAGGTTCTACAAGGAACTCAAATGTGCCGGAAAGAAAAAAACAAATAGTCCCATTACAAAATGGGCAAAAAATATGAATAGAAACTTCTCAAAAGAAGACATATGAGCAGCCAACAGATACATGGAAAAATTCTCAGCCTCACTAGTCATCAAAGAAATGCAAATTAAAACTATACTGAGATACCACCTAACTCCAGTCATGATGGCCATCATCAACAACTCAAAAACCAACAGATGCTGGAGAGGATGTGGGGGAAAAGAGAACACTTCTACACTGTTGGTGGGAGTGTAAACTAGTACAGCCTCTGTGGAAAACAGTGTGCCAATTCCTAAAAGTTCTAAACTTGACCTCCCATACAGCCCTGCAATGTCTCTACTGGGAATACACCCAGAGGAACTCAAATCACTCTATGAAAAAGATACCTGCACATGCATGTTTATTGCAGCATTATTCATAATAGCAAAAACATGGAACCAACGATGCTGCCCATCAAAAGAGGACTGGATAAGAAAATGTGATACATATACACGCAGCCATAAAGAAGCACAAAATTATGAACTTCATAGAAACTTGGACGGATTTTGAGGCTACACTACTGAGTGATCTATCACAGAAACAAAGAACCAAGTATCGCATATTCTCACTCATAAGTGGACCTTGAACAACTATCACAATACTAAGAGAAAGAGATTGGCAGTAGTGGAAAACTGTCATGGAAGGGAGAGGCACACCTCATCAACAAGGGTACTTGCATAAAGAACATTTGTATACCTAATCCTGAATTATACCCCGCATATTTAAAATATAAAATTTTTTAAAAAGAATTCACTCACAGAAACTAAAAGAAAATGCTGCAGAAGCATCAAGTAAATTGGGGACTGAAAATGGTTTCTTACATTAATCCACAAGAATGGCATTCATTTGTAAGCTAAATTTATTTTCTTTTATTTAGCAAAACTCATCACCTTGACTGCAAGGCTAAGAAAGGGTGATAATGGGGTTCATTTGGGATTGGGGCTCTTGCCAGAAGTTGTGGCAGAAACTGAGAGGGGAAAATACATTTAATTCATTTTTAAATAATTAAATATTGCTTTGCTTTGCCTTATAATTCTACGGGTGTCTTAGTCTTGCCATAAAAGAATACTTGAGGCTGAGTAATTTATAAAGAAAAGAGGTTTATTTGGCTCAAGGTTCAATACACTGTACAGGAAGCATGATGCCAGCATCTGTTTTTGATGAGGGCCTTAGGAAGCTTCCACTCATGGTATAAGGCAAAAGGGAGTCCAAATGTGCAGAGGTAACATGACAAGAGAGGAAGCAAGAGAGAGGACAGCGAGAGTGACAGGCTCCTTTTAACAACCAGCTTTTTTGGGAAATAACAGCAAGAACTCACTCATCATCATGCCCAGAGAGCACATTAATCTATCCAGAAGAGATCCACCCCCATGACCCAAACACCTCTCATTTGGCCCCACTTCTAAAATTGGAGATCAAATTTCAACATGAGATTTGGAGAGGTCAAACAAACCAAACCATAACAATGAGTATTATGGTATAGTAGTGAGGGAAAAGATGAATAGAGAAGGCCGACATAATCTAGTGAGAATATCAGCTCTTTCCAATTTTGCCTTTGCCCTTCCTGGAAGGAGATCTTAATAACAATGGAGCAGAAAAGATAATCAAAGTTATACCCCACTACAATATAAGTCCCCAGAAGACAAATAACATGTCTGTGACATTCACTGCTATACATGCAATGTCTATCACAGATGGTAAATATTTAGTAAATGTGAAATAAATAGTTTTGGAACATAAGTGAATGCACTTGTGATTTTTATTGTGACTTTTTTTTTCTAATTTTGCCTTGAGGGCTATCTCTAAAGAGTGGTCATAAGCCAAGACAACCACTCTACTCTCTAGGAGAGATCTGACCAGGAGAAAGTTAGATTCAGGTGTGTTGGTCACACAACGAGGTGAAACCAACATATATGAAACAGATGAAATGTATTACTCACAGATCCCAGCCCTCTGGATTGCTGGTGTTGGGGGGAGGGGGAGTCAATGAGCAGTCTGGAGGCAATAGGGAACTCAACCAGCAGTTGAGGGGAGAAGGAGAGGGAGGGAGAGGAGGAGGGACAAGGGGAAAGGAAGAGAACCCATGAAATTATGTCTTTATTAAGGTTCACAGGTGCTATCACTTAAGCTTTTTAGAGGGGTAGTGAATTGACTAGTTTAAAGAAAAAACACTGAAAGTGGGGAGTTTATTTGCACCACTCAGGTGTTGACCATTACACTTTATCATAGACAGAAGGTATATTGAGTTTGTGGTCAGTGGGATAAGGATCACATGAGGACTGTATTGCAAACAACCACAAGGGTTGGGAAAAATTTTAACTAGGCCAAAGGTGACCAAGTATGAAAGTTTCAAGCAACTTAGGCCAGGCCTAAAAATGGGTGCCACAGCAGCAACTACATTAAACAAATTTATGACAGCACATATCTCTCCACAACATTTTTCAAAATATTAAGACTATCTATGCTTTTGTTGACCCATGAAAATCTTATTTTCTTCTATTTTGATCCAAAGTCAATGTAACAATTAGTCCATACACATTATTTTTGTGAAGGATTCTACTACTAAGCATCCAACAATCTGATGAACCTAGAAAAAAATTGAGAAGGCAATATTCTAATATAAACTGGAAATATTTTTATAAAGCCTTCTAAACTATCTGAATATTGACTTTATCTAGATATAAATACTATCCTCAAAAGCCTCACTTGAGGTTATACAACGAACAACTGTTCCCTAAAACTGGAAGGACAGGAAGATACAGAGAATCACAGTGTACCAGGAGCAGAAATCATCACTGGAGTCAGCAACTTACCAGCAAATTTAAAGGGTAATTAAGTAATTTCTGCAAACTGAGCATAGCGAAATTTGAGAGATAAAAATTCCTGGGCACCCAGCCTTAAGGAGGCCAATAATTTCATGAACGTACCTCCAAGAGTCCCACAAGATTCTCAGGGTAAAGTTTGGAGAAAAATCTTCCACCAAGGGAAAGAGAAAAGTAATCACTTCGATACATTCAAAGAGTTCTTCTAACCTTAGTCATCAATGAAAGTTATTTTGCCAGACTTAAACCATTGTGGCTTTTACCAATTAACCAACTCCAGCCTTCAAAGTGAGGGATGGAAAAATCCCAACTCCAGGCCTTCACAGTCTTCCAATCTCTCCTAGGGGAAGAAGGGCTGTAGAAGGCTAAGAAGTATTTGTGAAGGTTGCAGCCCAGAGACACAGGTTCACTAAAAGGCCAAGACTTAATTATAGAATTAAAGAATGTTCTCCTTGCCCCCATACCTTACCAACCCACCAGTCTTGAATAATAGGGTGATTATAACTGAAAAGAAGGCTCTTGTATAACAGGGGGTTATAGCTGAAAGAACTCGGAACTTCAGACCCTATTTAAGAAGCAGTTTCTAGGGAAACCTGAAAACAATGAGGGAGACAATAACAAGGACACTGGGAAACTTTAGCCTCTGCTCCCCACAGCTACAGCAAGCAGTAGTACAGCCTCACTTCTAGCCAGTTAAACATAAAAGTTTAAACTAAAGATCTGTTGACCTCAGTTCCTTTTACCCATAATGTCTACCTTTCAACAAAACATGGCAAGGCACGCTAAAAAGCAAAAACCACAGTCTGAAGACACAAAGCAAGCCTCAGAAGGAGACTCAGGGCAGAGATTTTGGAATTTTTAGGCAGAGAATTTAAAGAACAATAATTAATGTGATAAGAACTTGAATGAAGACACAATATTTAAGGAGAAAACAAAGTTGGAAAACTGGCACTGCCTGGCGCTGACTCACTATGAAACTACAGCAATCAAGACAGTGTGGCATAGACAAAAAAAAAAAAAAATGAATAGATCAAAGGAACAGAATACATAGACAGCCAGAAATACACCCATGTCAATATATTCAACTGATCTTTGACAAAGGAACAAAGGCAACAGGAGAAATGGTAGCCATTCTAACAAATGGTGCTGGATAAACTGGAATCCATATGCACAAAAATAGATCTAGACACAGACATTAAACCTTTCACAAAAATTGTTTCAAAATAAACATAGACTTCAATCTAAAACACTAAACTATAAAACTTCTAGAAAATAACATAGGGAGAAAATGTAGATGACCTTAGGTTTGGGGATAACTCTAGATAGGATAACAAAAGCATGATTCATGAGAGAAAAAAATTAATACATTGGACTTCATTAAAATTAAAAATAATCTATAATCAATTAATTGGTTGGTATTTAATCAAATGAGCTGAAAGCTTACATCCACAAAATAACCTGAATACAAATGTTTATATCAGCTTTATTCATGATTGTCAGAATTGAAAGCTACTAATAATGTCCTTCAATAGGTGAATGGATAAGCAAGCTGAGGCACATTCATACAATGGAATATTATTCAGTGAATTTTGAAAACGAGCTATCAAACCGTGAAAAGACATGGAAGAAACTTAACCATGCATGGCTATGTGAAAGAAGCCAATTTAAAAAGACCTTATACTGTGTGATCAAAATTATATGACAATCTGAAATAGACAAATTTTAGAGACAGTTAAAAAGAAAAATCAATGACTTCCAGGAGTTCAGGAATGGAGGTGCTGTCAGGGAAGGTGAATGAATAGGTGGAGAACAGGAATTTTAGTTAGTTAGGTGAAACTACTCTATATGATACTGTAATGGCAAGTGCTTAACAATACACAAAATTTCCAAAGCCATGAAAGTCAAAGAAAAACAGGAATGGCTGCAGATTAAGAGAACCTAGGGGACAGGACAACTGAGTGCTATGCGTGACCCTGGAGCAGAGTCACTGCTATAAAGAATGTTACTGGGAAACTGGCAAGACTCAAGTGGGCTCTCAAGAGTTCTTCGTACTATTTTTGCAAATTTTTATAAGTTTAAAACAGTTTTAAATAAAACATATTTTTTAAAATTTTTAAAATGCATATAGAAAAACCCATAGAATTCTACAACACAAAGAATAAACCCTCACATAAATTATGGACTTTAATTAATAACGCATCAATATTATTGGCTCATCAATTGCAACAAATAAGCCCATGTATGCACAATGTTAATAGTAGGAGAAAATGTGTGCAGAGGAGAGAAGAAACTCTCTGTACTTTCTGAACAATATATTCTGCAAACCTAAAAATGCTATAAAAAGTAAAGTATTTTATTACAACTCTAAAAGAGTAAATCAAGGCAATATTATCATTACGAAAAATATGTAAGCTATAAGGGATAACATTAAAATCACTTTTAACAGTATTCCCCAGAGCCAAACACTAAAATTTTTTTACTTCCAATCTTTCGGTCTAGCTATATATTAAGTAGGTCATCCATATAATTATTCCTCTACTGTGCTTTCTCCATTTAGTATCACATGTAATATGTTTTACCATATAAGTTAAAATTGTGCGAAAATGTCAGTTTCCATAGATTCTAATATAAATGGTTATCTTTCATATTGTTGAACATTTAATTGTCTTTATGTATATGTGATATCTACATATCTAGTTATATATATCCTGAAAAAATAGTGTGGTAAAATTATTTTGTCCATAAAATTTGCCTCTTTTAAAAAATTATTTTCGAAAAAATAAATTTCTAGAAGTCGAATTACTGAGACTAACATTCAAGGAATTACTTCAGAAGGTGTGCCTTATAATTGGGAAAATATTTATGAATACTCAACTAAATATTTAAAGCCTTTGCACATAAGATACATTAGGTCATAGCATCCCATGTCATTGTCATGCTCTAATTATTGCCATTCTTTCTCAATTAATGAAAATGTGAAGCTATTTGATTACTCCATATGTCATTTTAGTGCTACCTTGCCCAGCACTAATGTAAGTGAAGAGTTTATAAACAGCTGTGTTTAAGTAAACTCAAAGTATAAGATTATTAGATCAGATTTTAGTCATCAACAATGACAAAAAGATTAAATTTTCAAAGGAGCTGAAATTGCAAAGTGCCTGGATATTTTCATTCTGAAAGCTGTCAAAATGCCTGTCATTGAACATCTTGGTCACATTTTTAATTCGGCATCTCCAATTATAACAATCGCCAGAGTAAAGTTTTCGAAATAGTTTCTATTGAAATTTCCCATTTTCACAGCATATAACTCCTTTGAATAATCTCTGTTAATTTTTACATTTTAGATTTCCTGGTTATAAGTGAATGAAACATTTGAGAAATGTAGTGAAAACTAATTATATGTAGACATAATTAGTTTCTCTTGTTGGAGCTACTATCAAATTAACAGACCAAAATGAGATTTTTATTTTCTTGTCCCATTTTTAAATCAAATTTCTTGGTATCAGCAATATAATATTCAAAGCCTGGGAAAGAAAATAAATTAAATGGGGAAGATTATGAAAATATATCAGGTATGAACGGTGGTACTATTAATGTTTAAAGATAGAGATATGTATCATATGACTTTCCAACCAGAGCCAGTAACGCAGGAAAAATCTATTCCATTCATTCATTACACAATGAATACTTGCTACTCTCAGAGCATCCTGCCAGGTATCAATCATTTATGTGAAAGATTGATTTTTAAAAAGCTAGAAGAGACTTTAAATAGAATATATTATGCCCTGATGCAGTGATTGAAATGTAAAGTAAGTTTAAAAGTCATGATTGTCCCACCTTCTCAAGTGAAGACACCAATACCCATAGAAATAAAGTGACTTGCCCAAGACATATTCAGCTATTTAGGAAATGTGAACATTAATCTAAGAATATCAATCGTGAGGATTCCTGTTGACTCAAATAATTTACCCTCACCCACCCAACCATCACTTTGAGATCACTGGGTTTTAGCTTTTATTCTTATGCATCAGACATGGTTGAAAAGAATAAAGTAGAAAAAAAAAGAAAGGGTCAAAAAATACACAAGATACAGAAAGAGCAAAATATATTACATTACAGTCGTTTTAAAAGAAAGACTTATCGCAAGAAATCAAAGAACTGGTTTCAGTTGTATAGAAGCACTTCTGTGTTACATTTAAGAAAGCTTGGGCTCAAGGCAGAAGACTCGGGAGGAGGAAACAATGGGGAAATATTGCAGAGCTGCAAATAAGGAGCAGGTCTCTTGACCACTAAAGTCTAGAAGGAAAGGCAACAAGAAAAACTGTCTTCTCCTTATTCCTTGTTAAAGGACAACAACAAAATGCAGGAAATACCTATCTTCACAAATTGTAAGCTATCCTTTTGTTTTTCTTCAGAGGTTTCTTCAAAGCACCATATACGTTGATTAGTCAATAAAAGGGGCCTTTATAAATACTTGAATGTTTTCTCCTTGCATAAACGTGTCTTTATAAATGTCACTAATCTTGTTGCAGCTTCAGCATTCTTCCCTTGCCTTATCAGTACAAAAGTTCTGATAATTTTGAACAATCAGCTTCCCAGAAGACAGCCTGTCTCCCTTATCAGCGAGTAAATCAAGCCCTGCCTCATTATTCGACCTTTATCTCTGCCCCCCACCCACCCTCCCCGAAGCTTACAGATATATCAGGTTAAAAGTACATGCTGAAAGCCTGGGTATCTTTAGGCCCCTTTCCCTAGTTCCTACGGACACACCTAACACTCATTTTCACCCTTGAGTCCTTGTCTTCAGCTTGCCTCTTCTGGAACTCCCTACCTGCTATCTACCTAAAAGGCTTGCTCTTCAAGACAGTGACAGGCTTCCTAATTATATCTGCCCCATGCTACCGATGTACACATTATCTTGCAGTTTAATATAATTTCTTGTCCTCGCCATTAAATTATTCATCTTATTATGCATTTCTGAGTGCCTAGTATGGCAGCAATGAAGAAATCGTATTTGATTGATTTAACCTCAGAGTAATTCTTCCTTGCAGCCATTTTGTTGCCCATATGCATTTCCAGGTAAATGATGGCTTTATTTTTATAAACAGGAAGAACTAAATTATGTCCTTCTTCCTTATAAATATAAATTTCAAAGATTTATCATAACATGGTATTAAGTAAAGAAATTGCCATTCTACTTCCCTCCAGAACTATTTGAATTGAAGCCCTCCTGCTATTTTTTATTGCCATAAAAGATAATAAAAAATAATAAAATGTGATCCCTTTTATTTTTTCTCTTTACTTCATTACTCTATTTCTCCTTCAGCATAAGTGTGGGCTAGCTATCCACACAGCTCAAGTAATCTGGGTTTGTATGTGTTGTATGTGTGTATGCGGGCATGTGCACATGCTACTTGGGAAAGTGATAGGTAAAATATAATTCTATGATAGCCTTAAGTAATTCTTTTTATTTGAGAAAAGTCTATGTAGTTGTAGAATAACCCATAAAAACATTTAAAGTATAGGCATTGAAAGATTTACTTTGAACTAATTTTATTGGAGAAAAAAAAACTTTATAGGCCCACATCTAAATATATATTTCATTACGCTATTTATTTGTTGATTAGTAATAAGAAATTTGCAAATTTGTTAGAAATATTCTCTGATCGTGTCTGTGGGTGCTACCTCTAACAATTCCAGTAACTCTGAAAACCCTTTAAAAAAGCATATTAGAAATAATAACAGATTCTAACTTTTAATATCAGAGTAAATTGTAGTTATTTCAATTAATATTGTTACAGGCAGTTGAGCAGAGCAAAATTATAAGTCTCACAATGTCCTTGCACACATTTGACAAACAAAAAAGTAAGACACATAGCAGCTTATTACTTGGAAGGATACTGAAGCTTGAAGCACATGTATTAAATTTGGGCAGTCTTGGTGAAAATGAGAACTGGTTTCCTCATTATACAATCTGACATCCTTCATCTAAAACCAAATGAGATAATAAAGTAAGAGAAACGAGATATATTTTCTGCATAAAGAACCATATAATCCTTTACCTCATTTAAATAATAGATTCATAATTTTATTCCAACTAAGCTATTCTGAGAAAAATTAACATGCTTATTAATGCCACATGCTCAAAACATACTTTATATTTTGGTATAAATATTATGTGCATAAATACTCACTTGTTTAGATTTTTGTCATCATTTTTATAGAGCTATTCATGTGCCGTTTACTATAAACTGTAAAGAATATAAGGAGATAACCTTCCCAAAAGAGGATGAAAAACTACTTTTAACATAAAACTAAGAGTCAATGAGATTGAACTAACAATATTTAATGCACCTATGAAAATGTTAAAATAATGTGCAACACTCGTAGAATATCCCATTTATAAAAAGGATTTTTAATTCCTGAAGATAAAGTTAACTTTAAAGAATCAACACAAATTTTTGAAGATTTTATTTAAAATATCATGGAATTGTACACTTTTAAAAGTCACCCGTTTGGGTACCTGCATAATCAATGTTTGTATACCTAACCCTGAATTGTACCCCACATCTTTATAATTTTTTAAAAAGTCATCCATTTTGCTTTATTATGCTTAAAATCCTTTCCAATTTCTGAATCAAGGTGGGTGATATGCACACAGATGTTCATATTATTCCTATATTTTTCTGTATACTTGAAATTTTTGTTATATAAAGATAATTTTAAAATGCTTTAAAAATTTTCATTGCTCAAGTGCCAACAACATCACTGAAACTTAGAATTTTATAAATGATTATACTTTCACATTTAAATATTTAATTCAAAAGTTAAACATGAATTTTACATAACAGTATATTATGCCTAATTCAATATTTTACATTTAAGTATGAATAAGGAGATATCTCTCAATTCCATCAACCCTGCAAATTTCTACCTAAAATTCTTAAAGACAGACAAGAACTACAAAATTTAAACAACTTTTGGAAATTATTGAGTAATAAGGATCTTACATTTTTAGTTTCCTAGTTTTTCTCTCCTTTACAAACCCTTTTTGAAGTCACAAAACATAAATTTCATAATTCAGTTCAACAAACAAAACTGAATAGGAATTCAAAATCTAGTGGAGTCATCATAATAGTATATCAGTGGATAGTTACAGAAATGTTTTTAACTAGATTTTATACTCAATAACTCATTAAATAGAGTTCACTTTTAATGACCTACCAAAAGAAAATCTATCTTCAAAACCAAAATGAGGAAAAAAGATGTATCTCACCCAACAGCCTTGGAGTTCCCAATGGCTTAGTTGTGAGAATGGGGATCTTGGGTCTAAGCAGAGGGACAGTAACCCTTACTATCTTAATTCTTCTTCCAGTCTATCAACACTATTGTAACAACCTCTACATTAAATCCTCTCTACTCAACATATCCAGCATGGTTTCTGTTCTCTCAGTGGACACCACTGACACCACTGATAATACTAGTATGAAATAGATCCGCCTATTTTATTTTCAATTTAGCTAGGTAATTGGTACATGTGAAAGAATGCAGAAAAATGCCAACTGCATTAAAATTATAGATTAGTCTTACTGCCATTATTTTATGGAAGCTGCATGAATATAAATAGAGAAATGCAAGGTCAAACAAATAAGTAAGACCGGAATAAAAGGCAATTGCACAATACACTATATTCCATGCAAGTTATGGTCATATTCATACCTACAGTCCCAGCATCCATTAGGCAAAAGGAGACAATGAGCACTGACTCTTTTTCGGTGGGTGACCACTCAGTGACAAACAGCCCTTCAGACAAAATCTTCATCCATTAGAGTAAGTGAAGAATACTCAGTCCCTCAGAAAACTGTTTATTAGCTATCAGGGATACTAAACAAAACAACAAATCTAAACGTGCAAATATATGTGCAATAAAACTCCATGATTAGATTAGAAAAAACTCAATATATTTAGGCAGGTCACCGAAAGTTAATGCCATATTTGAAAATTCCAATGGAGTGCGTAAAGTACTAAGTGGATTGCTATTATTCTATGAATTTTTCTGATTGGCAGTTTATTAGTATGAAATATTAGAATCACATTTATTATCTTAACATATTTTAATAACCTCAGAATTCACTCTTTATTGATTTAGTTCAATAT